>CAHIKZ030000632.1:1252500-1371796 GCA_903632075.3 Acanthosepion pharaonis
GTGTGTGTGTGTGTGTGTGTGTGTGTGTGTGTGTGTGTGTGTGTACACTGACGCGAGCGAGAATAGAGATGCAACTTGGGGTTGTTTTGCCCGGTCGGTGAGAAGCTGAGAGAGCGCTTCGTTGCATGTTTATAGCAACGTGATGGTCTGAATAGCAAAGAATATCATTAAAAATCCTCATCTAAAAAATTCCGATGTACGATGCGACAGCTGTCACGAAATAAGAAAGAGCGATTTTTTTCAATGATGTTAGTTAAAGATATAACCTTCGAAATGCCATCAGGCGGCAAACACAGAACGTATTTTTTAACCAACCTAGTATAAACATAACTTGGTAGAAGAAGAACTAGAGATTATAGCAGCTGTTTTATCGCGTTAAATGACGACTGAGTTTTGCAAAGCACTTATTACAAGTTCGTTCGCGACTGGGAACTTCGTGAACGTGGCTCAGTGCCAAATCTTTCACAGTAGTGCCCTAAATATTTTTAGCTGCACACATTAATAAATGCAGAATTTGAGATAAATGTCATATATATATATATATATATATATATATATATATATATATATATATATATATATATATATATATATATACCAAAATTTAAACCAAAAGTCCACCCACTATATATATATATTACATGAATCATTCATACAAAAAACAGATTAGTGAAGTTAATGATATAAATGGCGAGAATATATCTTCGCAAACAAATTTATTAAAATTACATTAACCCACGAACCTCTAGATGAATGTTGTGATCCCTGTTTTCAATAAATTCAACTTGTATAAGGTCTTTTTTTGCCAGTACTTTCATTTGTTCATACAGACATCATCAGGCATGGAAATTGATTGTTTTTTGTTTTGTTTTGTTTTTTTAAATCCATCCAGGTAATAACGGGACACGAAAGATTAGATGTGAATCGAAATATGTTTTTTAGAAATGTGTTATTGTTAACTGTAAGACATTCTGGAGATTGCAGTCGCAACGCTAAGGTTGAATTTTTTGAAAATTTAAAAGAGACTGCGTTTTTTTTTTTACTAATATAGTAATTGGAGAATTCTTTTGTTGTAATAGTTTTTTTTTCAGTCGATGTGTCATGAACTAAATTGTTCAATAAATAGAGCAATGTCGCAGCTATTATCCCAGAAGTTGCACGTCGGATCAGTTCTTTTTAAATCAAATATGTGATGCAGTTCAATTTATATTACACGAATCATTCATACAAAAAGCATATATATATATATATATATATATATGATGAGAACGAATAGAATATACACTTTCAACGTTCGTAACATTTAACTTAAAATGTCTGAATACATTATTTTATGTGCCATGCAAATTACACGCTTAAGCGATCATGTATCTTTCGATACATGACTGATGAGTCCGATTTTTTCCCCGCAGCAGGTTACCATTTCTTTCTACAGTAGATCCTTTGCCATCCAAAGCTATAGAATTTGGTCTATCCTGCTATTTACCTATAGCTCGTGGGAGAATTCATACATTTCCCAAGGATATTAGCACTTAAGTGAATGTAATGAATTCGACTGGAATTCGAACTCGCTTCTCAGATTTCTCAATCTGAGCCGCTATCTATTACTCCAGCGTGCAGTAGATCAAAATTGTTTATTTTAAGATATTACATCAAAAACATGTAAGAATTGCTGTACAATTGCAGTCGTGTTTCAACATATAACGATGCGTCTCCTGAGGAGACGCATCGTTATGTGTTGAAACAAGAATGCAATTATGCAGCGATTCGTACATATTATTGTTGTAATATTAATATATATATATATATATATATATATATATATATATATATATATATATATACATATATATACACACACACACACACACACACACACACACACACACACACACACACACACATATATATATATATATATATATATATTACATAGAAGAGAAATCCATTTGAATATTTTGGATTATTAGGATTCACTTGGATTATATACCAATGGAATATATATATGTATATATATATATATATATATATATATATATATATATATAAAAAATTAATATTTATATTCTTTAGTTTAATTAAGTCGTGCTAAGATAGGGGGTTGAAAATAATACAGTAGTAGATGTTGTGCCCAATTATTTAGGAAGGGGGTTACTTAAAATTTAAAATCTTCCAGCTCTATGCCCACCCTCTGTATATAATAATTATTATAGTATAGGAAAAAATCAAAAATATAAGCAGTTAATTGTTGATACCCACTGAAGAGTGGACGGATAGGTCCGAGTACGAATCTCGGAAAATCTGAATGACAAACTTTTACCCTGCTTAATCCTGTATATATATATATATATATATATATATATATATATATATATATATATATATGTGTGTGTGTGTGTGTGTGTGTGTGTGTGTGTGTGTGTGTGTGTGTGCAAATATATAGAAAATTGGGAAATAACACGTTAGGTAAATAAGTTCTTTAGCATTCTTGTTTTTATTTTTAAAAAACAGTGCTCCATACAGAAGTAGAGCTTAAATTATAATTATTTTTAAAAAAAATATGATTTCTTCGCTACATAAGAGTTCTCATGTTTCAAAAACAAGAGTCGAAAATCTCAATATAATTATTAAAATTAAATTGAATTAAAGTATCAAGCCCTGTTTCATCCTTAAGCGAAAATTTAGGAATAACCAATCTTGAAATTTACGCATCTTTATAAGCATGTTCATTCGCAACATTAATTACTATGGAAACGGCTGGTGTGAATATTTTGATAAGGAACTTAAGAGTTAATTTGTATCCACATATCAGTCACCTTCGGAAAGTAGTCAAAAGAAAGAAAGAGGGCCGGGGTGTCCATTTCAAAGCTAAAGATGGCATTCATATACGCACATCGTCTGGTCAGTCACATCGACAGATAGCTGTTGGCACCATAAAACGTCGTTAAGTGTCTAAAGAATTTTTTTTCTAAAGGGCTGTTTCGTACATAAACGCGTCGCACTGAAATACAATTTGTTTTTTTGACGACTTCATAAAGGGTTTTTCTATCTTATGATTGGGTTAATCTTTTAAACCTTTTATTAGACTATGAAATTTAATTATTTTATGCTAATTATTTAATGCGAAAATTTGTTGATATCGGCAAAAAACCGTTAACTCATTTCTATGGTTTAATAAATTTTCAATATTTAGAAACTTAATAATGTGTAGTGAGCATGCTTATAAAGATGCGTAAATTTCAAGATTGGTTATTCCTAAATTTTCGCTTGAGGATGAAACAGGGCATGATACTTTAATTCAATTTAATTTCAATAATTATATTGAGGTTTTTGGCTCTTGTTTTTGAAACATGAGAACTCTTATGTAGCGAAGGAATCCTATTTTTAAAAAGTAATTATATATATATATATATATATATATATATATATATATATATATATATATATTGTATTGGGGCAGCAGATGTATTTAAACATATATTATTAAATATAACAGACAATGAATGTTTATTATGTCTGATCATACAAAAATATGAAATAATAGCTATCCATCAAAGCTGACATTTTATTACTTTGACATAGAAAATTGCTATGCGACGACAACGGACGTGGAGTAGCAAATCGTAAGTTCAAGAAGATATATATATATATATATATATATATATATATATATATATATATATATATATATTATTTAAGTAATTCATCGAGTCTGAAACCTCAACAGAATGCAGAAAGTAATGGGCCTCGGTGACGAAGAGATTGCAAATCAGACTCAATATAGCGCCGCTCACTCTATATTCCGTGGTGGAACTCTACTGAGTTTCTCCCTAACCATAGGACTGTGCCCCTGGAGCCACGACTACTATCACCAAGCCGCTCACTCTAGAGTATTATATATATATATATATATATATATATATATATATATATATATATATAGTGTAACCCGGATATAAGAGACCCGGATATGAGAGAAACCCGGATATAAGAGAGATTTTCTCTGGTCCCAAATTAGAGCCTGTGTTAATGTATATAAAATAGACCAAACCCGGATATAAGAGAAACCCGGATATAAGAGACTTCTTTTCCGGTCCCGACAACTCTCTTATATCCGGGTTACACTATATATATATATATATATATATATATATATATATGCGGTTACAAGGATAGTAGTGTGTAACCCCGTGTTTTACAATTTCGCGATCTTCAGACGAAAACGCTATATGAATTTTTTTATATATCAAGAAAAATCTGGGGAAAATCTATGATGTAATTTTGTGTTATGCGTTTTGTCCTTTAAGACGTGATTGCACTAAAGTTGTTATTATATTGTCTGGTCTAATTCACTGGTACTAATTCATTATGGGATATTATGTGGATTAATTAAATAAAAGAGTTCTTTCATGTTAATTCATGTTGCCCAATTCTTTTGAGAGACGGTTGCTTAAAATTTTAAATCCGCTAATCCAATGACTCCCATTAGCCAGCAAAGTAGACGAGGTAAAATTGGACAGATTTTAAGGAAACTTTATACAGCAACAGGTTAATTTCGTTCTCATTATTATTAATGTCTGTTAACGAAGTTATTTAACAGACGAAGGAAATTTTGAGCCTGAAATTCGAAAGCGTATCAGGATAGCGAAAGATGCCTTCCAAATGCTAAGCAAAGTATTAAGAAACGGGAATATTTTGTCAGAAAAAAAAAAGAGTGCTGAACTGCTTGCTGTAAGGAGTCGTAGTCATGGCAGTAAAAAAAGAAAAAAAAAAAAAAGACTGACCATTAATTGTAAGAAGGCATAATAAATGGTTCCCAGCATGAGACATAGGCCAAGATGTTCGCTACGAAATGGAAACATCGGAATCATTGAACTGAGAATTTATTTAACAGGCGAAGGAAAATTTGAGCTCGAAATTTGAAAGCGTATCAGGATAGCGGAAGATGGCTTCCAAATGCTAAGCAAAATATTAATTGTTTTGATTTGATTGTTTAACGGCATAACAACTCCTTATAGATCATTTAATGACAAAATTTAATTTTCTTGGGAGCTTTGAAGCAACAAAAATATGTTATTCTGCTTTCACAACTGAATCCATGGTAGATAATACTCAGCTTTTGTTCATATACATGTTTGTTTGGTCATAATTACTAGAGGCAGGGATATGTGTAT
Organism: Acanthosepion pharaonis; assembly: GCA_903632075.3. NCBI lineage: Eukaryota > Metazoa > Mollusca > Cephalopoda > Sepiida > Sepiidae > Acanthosepion > Acanthosepion pharaonis. The sequence goes on from CAHIKZ030000632.1 coordinate 1,257,675, forward strand.
TTTGTGTTATAGTTTTGTTGAAGTCCTATTTCTGGAATGCCGTTTGATTTAAGAAATTGTAGGATATTATATGAATTAATGAAGTAAAAGAGTTCTTTCTTTTTGGTTGATATTGTTTAGCGTCATGTCAAACTTCTATGGGTTATTGTATGCCGAAATCTAAATATTTTTAACGCAAATTTATGCCTTTAACTAAATGTATTGTTGGTCATTTTACTATGCATATGTATTGTTAATTTTACTATAAATATATATTCTTATACTTTCCTAGTGTTTTAATTTTTTACGAGTTCACTGTTTGCCCATAGATGGAACTCTAACGAATGCTTACTTCCCCCGGGTCTGGGTGGAGCTAGGAACAACAGTAATTTAAAAGTGGTTCCACGCTCCTCAAAAACACCAATCTCTCAATAAGAGGCCTTGATACCGGATGTAGTTTATTAACAGATCACAACAATCTATCAAAGAGATGAAATTTAAATTTTTATTATTGCATTATTCCAAAATTTTAACACATTAGTTGATAGCTATTAATGTCAACAACTTAGCACAAATAGTTATTAATTTAAAAAATTAGTAATTAATGTATATTATTCATAACTACATGTACAAGAATGTCGTTGTTGATAAAAGTTAAAAAAATAAAATTAAATAGATAAAAAAAAATGCGTGCATTATCGAAAATTCCTTATTCCACAATATAACTATTTATGCTATGTCATGATGCTTATTACCTAAACAATAATAATACTGAATAAATTTTTTAAACATTAAAGTATATTTAATCACATCTCTCTAATAGATATCGCGATCTATAAGCAAAGTCTTAACACATTACCTGCCATGAGCCTCATTTGGGGATCTGTTAAAATTAAACTCACTATGTTATTCCTTGTATTTACATTGAATTGCTTACATACATCGCATTTGCAGATGTATATTTTACAATACTTAGCCTTTAAATTTTTCATTATTAGCCATAAGAAGACACTTTCTGTCGTAATTTTACATTTCACGAGTAGAAAAATAATGACTATTTTGAACAGTATTTTTTTATCATTTCTAATCAATATTATTTTTTGATGTTTTATACGCATATATATTTGATGTTCTAGTTTCTATAAAAACGACAATGGTAACTACTGAAATTAAACATAAGGAATAAATAAACTCCTAAGACACCTGCCTGGGCCAAAAATGCGCATTAAAAAAAATGGCAGTTAATGGGTTAAGAAACGGAATTGTTTCGTTAGAAGAACGAAAAGAATGCTGAACTGTTATTTGATATTATTCCTCCTATATGGAAGTGAATGCTGGACAGTTTCCTCACAGATGAAAAGCAGACTTGAGGCAAATGAGATGTGGTTCTACAGAAGGATGCTGAGAATACCGTGAACGGAATATGTGAGCAAAATGTAAATAAAATGTATGCTTATACTTAGAATCAGAAAGACATAATTGAAATTTCTAGGACTCATAATGAGGATAGAAGGCTTGGAAAATTTGATACTCACAGGACTTATTGAAGGTAAGTAGAACAGAGAGAAACCACGATTAACCCCCTAATGAGTAAGTGTAAATTGATGGTAAATCAGGTATTGGGAAGTATAATGTAAAAGCACACTTAGCTAAGAGCTACAAACGATAGAAAGTTGTGGAGGACCATGATCGCCAACGTCCTAAAAGCACATTGCCCATAACAAAGGTAGAAGTATCGATTTATTGATGTACATTTATTATGTAGATTTATTGATAGCAGATCCGGTATTGAGAATAATACTGTAAAAGCACACTTAGTTAAGAGCATCAAACGATAGAAAGTTGTGGAGGACCATGATCGCCAACGTCCTTAAAGCACCATTCCCATAAGAGAAGTAGATTTCTCTACCTTACCAGGTGCGTAAGATGTGACACAATTTTGGTTTAATGCAGAGTGATCATACACATTCTTATAGGCCAAGGGGAAAATTCCCCCCCCCCATCGACGAGAGTTAGGATGGCGTCTACGAGCACCATCTCTGCAATGAGAAAAGTGCGATTGGACAATTTTGGACAACTTTGCTGTTACACGCTTTGGACAATTTTGCTGTTACACCCGGTATATGTATGTATGACTCGTTTTCAACAAGTGCTCTGGCTTTTTGTTATGGTGATTCTCTAATCGTAGCTTAGATGTGGCACAAGGCCGAATGTATGAGGCAACCAGTGAGGATCGAACTCACTATTCAGTCGTAACTGATCTAGCGAGACAAGCTTGCTAATTATTTGCGTTATTTACATTGTTCGGACTGTTGTCCTCGTCGTTATTGTCATGTTCACGACGTCTGTGGGACGAAATTTAAAGGTACAATTCAAAATTCTAACCACCTGAAAAAGGCCGGTGCGTACAACGGCCGAAACTTCGTGAACATGACAATGACGATGAGGATAACAGTCCGAACAATGTAAATAATGTAAATAATTGCAATGCCTCATCTCAGAAACATCGATAAATATTGAAGCTTGCTAACCACTACACGACATCGAAGTGACCATGGTGATTTTCTAAGCACAAGGCCCCATGTATAGGGCGACCAGTGAGAATCGAACTCGCTACTCTGTCGTAATTGTTCTAGCGAAACAAGCTTGCTAACGATTACATCACGGTGAAGTGTCCCTTCAGCGACATTTAAACACATACAGGAATTTTATCGCATTAGACATGATTCGTTTTCAGAAAGTGCGCTGATTTTTCATTATGTGTCTCCACTGGAACAAACAATTTCTTTTTCTCTAACCCAACGGGTACATTCCGTCGTCACAACGTGTCTGGCGTCCCCGCTGCACGCGGGCCTTATCTTCGTTGAAAACACTTCAACAATATTGCTATATGTCTGTTTATTTACAAAGTCATAGTACTACTGGCGCGACTGTTTTTATACGACAATGCTTTTTGACAAGGGTATAAATATCTACTTAACGTTGCTAGGAGCAACTGACGGAGAATAAGGTTTGCCTGTAATGCGAGCAAACAACTGATAGATAGATAGATAGATAGATAGATAGATAGATAGATAGATAGATAGATTGTATTCATTGTATTGCCGCGGGAAAAGATTCTAATCTTGCAAACCATTAATAGCAATTTCCTACGTCCTTACTGCATAATTCAATAAACATCTGTTCTTAAATTGCAAGTGTTTCATTTACTCAACAAATGTGGTCTTGTTTCGTTGTCTAAGAATTGCCATTATTGAAAGAGGACACAATATCAAAACAAAATGGCGGAATTTTATTTGAAATTCGCTCGGAGAATTTTTTTTTCAACGCAACACATTATGCTTTAAGGAGCTTTCTGTTCACAAAGCCAACAAACATAGACATTCGATATCTTTCCCTTAGTCATGTTGTGTCCAATTAAATTCGGCAGTTACAAAAATAATATCCTATAAATCAGTGGTCACCAACCATTTTTACATGACGGACGGGCTTCATGCAGGACAATCTTTCCGAGGGCAGGTAGTGGCACATATGTGTAATTTAAGTGCATTTTTATGAAGAAAGCAATAATAAAAAGAGCAATTTATTAAAGGGAAGAAAAAGTGTATAATCTTTTGACTTTCATATCTAGGATGCACCCCTACCACACCCTATTGTGCTGTCAGTCACTTATGTGCCATGCGTGATACACACTTAGGCGATCATGTATATTTTGATACATGACTGACGAGGCAGATTTTTTTTCCCGCGGTAGGTTGTCATTTCTTTCTGCGGTAGACCAGTTGCCATCCAAGTCTATAGAACCTGGTTTGTCCTGCTATTTATCCATAGCTGGGGGGAAGAGGATTCATACCTTTCCCAAGGGTATTAGCACGTAAGTGAATTTCAGTCAGTTACATGCCATGCGTGATACCCGCTTAGACGATCATGTATCTTTCGATACATGACTGACGAGGCAGATTTTTTCGAGTAGTAGGTAGTCATTTCATTTTGCGGTAAACCAGTTGCCATCCAAGGCTATAGAACGCGGTCTGTTCTGCTATTTACCCATACCTGGGGGAAGAAGAAGAGGATTCATACATTTCCCAAGGGTATTAGATTATTCCGGATTTTATTTTGTTGTTATCATGGGAAGAGAAATTTATGAGATCATTTTTTTATTAGTTGTTTTTCATAGGATTAATACAAATATGAAATTTATCACTTAGCTGATTGATGTTATATTTAACACCTCGACTCCAGAGTTTCGTAGATGAACCTGGTTGTAATCGTTCACTTGCTGATATCTCCTGACGAGTGGAACGGACGATTACAAGAAAGGTTTGTCTGCGAAACTCTGGAGTCGGGGTGCTGAATATAACATCAATCAGCTAAGTGGTAAATTTCATATTTGTATTAATCCTATTAATGTTTCCTCTCTCTGATATTGAACCCTTTATTGCAAAGACCGCTTGCCTTAAATGTATTTTCTCTCAGTATCCCACTGACTGAAAGGATTTCTGGCTCTACACTATCATTATTATCACGAATATCATATATATATATATATATATATATATATATATATATATATATATATATATATATGTATATGTATGTATGCATGTATCTATGTATTGCGATATTTTGGCAGGATGTTTTCATTACGACACGTCTCATTGAATAATTTAGACAAGTTTTGTCTACTTATTTTCAATATGATCCTCTCATATTCACAAAAAAGCTTCTTAGTGTCCTTATTAAAGGAATAGAGAAAATTACCATATGTTGAAGCTAATTATATTAACCCTTAATAAAATTAATTATGAGTGCTGCATAAATCTTTTAAAATGTTTACAGTAGATAGTTTAAAATATCTAGGTTTTAACTAATAGTTTGTTTTTGTTTTTTTTAAACATATGGACATTTCAAAACTTAGTTACCTCCCCTGACGTCTACGTCGTGAAATTTAAACCGCACAGTACATAACCTTAGCGTTGTTCACTTCACAGTTAAAAAAATTTAACTTTCAGGTGAACGCAAAAAATTTGTCTCAGAAAAAAACAAAACACCCTGATGATGATATTGTTCTAATGTCTAAACTACTCACAATAAATCAATAAATCAATATGTATCAATATGTTAATTTTCTCTCTTCCTTTAATAAGGATACTAAGAAGCTTGTCCGTGAATATGAGAGGATCATATTGAAAAATACTCAATGAGAAATGCCTATATATATATATATATATATATATATATATATATATATATATTAAAGAAATAGGTTATCGTAGTTCCAACGAGAGAAAAGTGTGTATATTAAAAAGAAGAGAAGGGAGGTGCCGCAAACGTTTTTGGTTGTAATATGGATTTTTTTGAAAAAATATTATGCTTTATTTTCCATGATTTTACTTTATGGAATTATGGAAAATAAAGCATGATATTTTTTTTAAAAATCCACATTACAACCAAAAACGTTTGCGGCACCTCTCTTCTCTTCTTTTTAATATATATATATATATAATCAATTCAACCCTATGGATGGCGATAAGGACGCAAGGGGCTACTTGGAGCGAAAGAGAATGAAGATACTATAGAAGGATCAAGGAACCCAATCCTAAACAAGAAACAAGGGATAAACTTCTATTTCCGTTCCAAAGGTCGGAGAGGAGTGTGAGCCGGGCACTAAAGTGTATAAAAAAAACACCCTTATTTCTTAACCTGGTCGCCCTTTGATTTCGAACCTCGCCAGGTGGCGCCGTAGTCGAATTTGCCATCGATATGTCCGAATAGGAAACGCCAAGTAGGCAATTCTAAAGATTGCTTGGTTATCCAACAGTAAAATAAGGCGTGGCGCCAGAAGAAAGTTGAAAAAATATTTAAATGCTGATAAATTGAACTTTGCCATTCCACCCGTTCGTTTACTGGGAGGTCCAGTTAAAGACGAATTTGCAACATTAGGATGATTTATGCTTAAACACTGATTGTTGTGAGCGCGTAAAGGATTATTTTTATCAGTCAGCAAACCAAGATTTAGAAGCGGAAATGTAGAATAAAAAAATAAAAAAAACCGACGAGGCTTGAGACTCCGGAGGTTACGTTTTTTTTTTTTACATGTTTGTTTCGAACGACTTTTTTTTTTTTTTCTTATCGTCGATCCTTTAATCTGGCGGGTGTTAAAGTACACTCAACTCTAGTCTTCGTCTCCTTCTTTCATGGGCCGTACCCCTTGAATACGTAGAGGATCGTGACCCTCTACAATTACCTATTCTATGAAGATTTTCCAAACGGAGCTGAATAGCTTTTTATTTTCAATCCGACATTGTTTATTTCTTATTGCATCATCATTTGACAGTTGAAATAGTTAGCTGTTAACCGTAAGTTCTATGTTAACAGTGTCTTCTCTCTCACTTCTCGCTTATGTAACTCTCTTGTTTCCCAATCAAATTTTACCTTCAAAAATGTAAATGCAATATCAATCCTTACCTTCTGGCTTCTTAATTCCTGTTCCTTGATTATTCCATCGACTTAATAAGATTTCTTTTTACCTCATATTCTTTCCCTCTCGTTAACCCCTTCAATGGCTTTAATGCCTTCCTTGGGGTGAAATGATTATTATATATGAATTTGAGCGCAGAACTAGATTGGTGACAAGGTCTCATTCATTTACAGTTGAAATGAGCAGACGTAGACGTAAGTTCTATGCTAGCGTTTTCTTCTTTCGCACTTCTCGCTTGTGGAGCTCTCTGCCGGTTTCTTGCTTTCCAGCCGACTTTGACCTTCAAAAATCTAAATGCAATGTCAATCGTTATCTTCTGTCTCCTTAAGTCCTGTCCATTTATTATGGTGTCTCCTTAATAATGCATGGAATAAAGACAACATCAAGTGGAATAGATGTTACATAAAAAGCAGTAGTAAGAATTACGAGCTCTACCTAAAGCAAGCCTGCACAAGATACATCCTGTGGGTCGCATGACGCCGTTGAGACTACACGGTGTGGTTTGCTAAATGTTTTCAAAATAGTCATTTTTATATGTTCATCAGAATAAACTCGACTGATCGCATAGCAAAAATTAAGTTTTGTGGCAACTTTATTCAATCAATATTTTACTGTCTTTGCACTTAAACCATTTAACTCTTCGTTGGAAAAAAAGATTTCTTAACGTCCTTTTCTCGATATATTTGTTTCTATCTCACTCCTACTCGATAATTTACTCCAAAACTTTACTATTGCGACTCGCAGCTAATTTTTAACGATCAATGTGTCCCTTAAGAATCTCTAACTTTGCAGGCCTCACCTAAATCAAAGTGGTTAGGGGCTAAATATATTGCAAGCATTGCAAACAGTGTTGGTATCTTAGTAGCTTTTATTCTGTAGGTGGACTTGAAAATCTTGTCTGATACCCAAACCCGGAATAAAATAAACTGTGAGTATGAAGGAAAATACTGAATATAAACCACTCCTGCCCTGCAGCAGTACCCAATCACGGGAGTAAACCCTGGCTACAAATCCAGAGCCGGAGTCCCTAAGAGAGTCTGATGTTATGTTCAACTTCGTTCTGGCAATTCCTGCGGTAAACGCCGGTACCAAACTGTATTGGCCTCTGCCTTTCCCTTGAACAACAACGATGGCATGGAAACGGGAGACATGCTGCATGGGCAACAGCCGATCTTTCATAAAACCCTGCCCTGGGCGCAGATCCATGTTCTCTTGAAACCACAGATGCCACACTACATTGTTTCAAACCCTCTACCAAGTTGTCCGGATAATCGAAGATTTACTGTATTATTATTATTATTATTATTATTATTATTATTATTATTATTGCTGTTGTTGTTGTTGTTGTTGTTGTTGTTGTTGTACTTCTTCATCTTCCAGCTTTTGGTTAAATAACAATCTAGATTGGGTTCTCTTGCTTTGGATGGCAGCCAGTCTCAGGGAAAGAAAACTCTGAATTTTAAACTGTGGAGAAGGCGACGGAAAACCCCTCTTTTTCAAATAAAACATTTTAATTCACAAATAATAAAGAAGCAGTCCTAAGACGCATTGGGATAGCGATTGCCTTTCAAAAGCTAAGAAAAATATTAAGAAAGAGAAAAATTTATTTAGAAACAAAGAAAACAGCACTGAATTGCTACGTAATATCAATCATTCTACATAGCAGTGATTGCTGAACAATCTCCTCACATAGGAAAGGGCTTGGAAGTAAACCCTGACGACAAATCCGGAGTCGCAGTCCCTAAGACAGTTCGATGGTATGGTCAATTTCTTTCTGGCAATTCCTGTAACAAACGCCGGTGCCAAGCTGTATTGGCTTCTGCCTTTCCCTTGGACAACTTCGGTGGCGTGGAGAGGGCAAACGTGATGCATGGGGAACCGACGATCACTTATAAAAACTACCCAGACCTGCGCCCTGGAGAGGACACTGCAGCGTCGCCTGGGAAGCAACAGACTATTGATGGGAAGATTTTGAAGGTCCTTCTCTATGGGGAACAGGACATCGACAGAGATGACACGAGGACGACCTCATCTGTCCTTCAGGGATGTCTGCAATAAGGATCTGAAGGCGATGGACATGGACATCGAGAGGTGAGAAGACACGATTTGCACAAAAAGTTGGAGCGATGAGAGGAGAAACGGAGGTTTGCCGCCGGGGAGAAACATGCTCGACAGAAAGAAAACAACACGGCAACAGAAAGAAAACAACATGGCGACATTCTTCACTTGCATTCGTTGCAATCGAGATTATCACTCCTGTGTGGGCCTGTACAGCCATTAACAGCCGAGGGGTGACTCTTTGAGTGCAGATCCATTGTCTCTTGAGACTAACAGATGCCACACACACATACACACATATCTCTCTATATATATACACACACACACACACACACATATATATATATATATATATATATATATATATATATATATATATATATATATATATATTCATTTGTATGGATATGAGTCTATCACTGATATTGAGTACTTTCTAAAAAGTACCACGCATCATACTTATTATAAAATCCAGGTTGTGTGTGTGTGTGTGTGTGTGTGTGTGTGTGTGTGTGTGTGTGTGTGTGTGTGTGTCTATACGTTTATATATTGGATCGGATTTCCTACATTTTTCAACTGATTTCAATAAAACTTCACACGACAACGTAAAATTACCTTGCGGTGGTTCTGACAGCGCCAAAAATTGGAAAAACGCAATTGTTTTTGCTCAAAATCAATTTGAAAACACGATTAAGAGGCATCGCGAGAATGAAAAGGGGATAACTCATATCGAGTTATACTTATTATAAAACCCAGGTTGTTTGTGTGTGTGTTCATTTATATATGGGATCGGATTTCTTACATTTTTCAACCAATTTCAACAAAACTTCACTTTTTTTTTGGCAGGTAGTGTTTCTTATTGTCTTGCACACTTTTTTCTTTATTTTTACATTCAGAATGCTTTAAAAATTCCATTTACAAGACAATTGTTTATAATAAAATTCTATTCAATCGGTAGACTCATAACGATTGAAAACAATGTTTTTGTTTGAGTTTGGGTTTTAACAAATTCATAAAAAAACAAAACAAAAAAAACTAATTAAGACATGCGTGTCCGTCAACCTTAAACAATAATCTTTGTCAATTTTATTTTTTAGTCTTTATGATGGTCGATACTTGATCTATCTCTTACTGTTACATCCCCGGGCAACGCCGGGCGCTACTGCTAGTATATATATATATAGAGAAATTATTGTAATACTCGGTTGGAAGAAAACTTGGATAGCACAAGTTGTAGATATGTCAAAACAAATCGATCGAGAAAAATGGAAAAAAAAGAAAGAACTAAAAACATTTAAACAGGTCGAAACAAATCGTCCAGTTCCTTAAGACTTTAGTCCAAAGAAGAAAAAAAAACATTAATGGTTTTATCAATAAATACTGTTTTGTCATTTTCTTTTTAGCCAGTTTACCCTGAAGATCCGTTTAGGTCAAACCTAGGTAGATTTTCCTGGTTCTTTAGGATTTATTTTATTTATGTAATTTATATATATATATATACATATTAAAGACATTTTTATGTTTAACATTCTTTTTATAGATACAAGTATTTAAATAAATGCTCTGTTTATAATAAACAGTATTAAATAACATTTACCGGCCTGAATGTCCGAGAAATTTGGTGTAGGGGTCAGAGAAAATACCGTGTGTAAACCCTTCTCCTGTGGGGCATACATATTCGGATACTTACCGGTCACAGGGATTCATCCCTGCCCTGGGAGGATCACAACTATGACTAGCTTGGACCAGCTATGACTAGCTAAGACTACCTTAGACCAGCTCTGACCTGCTTGGACAAGCTATGATCAGCTAAGACCAACGGCCCGAGGGAAGACACTCGGGTCCCCGCGTTAAAAATTGAACTTGTCTAACAACCTGACTCAGTTAGGGATCAAGTAAATCAACCATTCTATGGAATGGTATACACCTTCTGATACTTACCGGTCACAGCGATCCATCCCTGTACTTTTCGTATCACAGCTGTGACGAGTTTGGACCGGCTCTGACCACCTTGGACAAGTTATGACCAGCTAACACCAGCGGCCCGAGTGAAGACACTTCGGGTCCCCATGTGAAAAACCGACCTTAAGTGACAACCTTCCTCAGTGGGGAGGTCAAGTAAATGTAAACCACTCTCTCGAGTGGTATACACATTGTGATAATTGCCAGTCACAAGGATCCGTCCCTGTGCTGGTAGCATCACAGATATGGCTAACTTACACCAGCTATGCATGTTTAGACCAGCCCCACGTCAAAAACCGACCTTGTGTCACAAACTGACTCATTCGTTAATCAAGTAAATACAGAGTGTCTAAACCACTCTCTTGAGTGGTTTACAAACTCTGATACTTTCCGCTCTCAGGGATCTCTTCATGCACTGACCATGTGTCACAACCTGACTCATTGTGGGGTCTAGTAAATACAAACTACTCTCTTGGGTGGTATACACATTCTGATACTTACCAGTCACAGCGATCCGTCCTTGCACTGGTAGAATCATAGCTATAACTAGCTTAGACAGGCTCTGACCAGCTTGGACAAGGTAAGACCCGCGTTTAAAAGAGACCTTGTGTTACAACCTGACTCAGTTGTGGGACAAGTATATACAAACCTCTCTCTTGTGTGGTTTGTAACTCATCTAATTATCATCTCTCATTTGCATCTTTGGACAGAGTGCTCTCAGTGGCGATTCCGTTAAAAGACAGAGTCACAACCGAGAAAAATTATACTGAGAGGTGCCCAGCGCTGGGGAACAGCTGCGTCCTCTCGTTACACCATAAAGAGGGATCAGTCCGAGGCTAGCACAACCAACGGTTGCGGGAGCTGCGGACAATTTTTATTCCTGGACCGCTCGAGTCCAGACCTTAAAAAAGACCTTGTGTCACAATTCGTCTTAGTGGGGAGACAAAATAAATACGTAATGTGTAAACCACTCTCAGGCAATTTTTGTTCCTAGCCCGGGTGTATGCCTTCGGGCTCCCCACATTAAACCGACCTTGTGTCACAACCTGATCTCGTGGATGTTGAGTAAATACAAATTACTATAAAGTATAGTTGGGGTTTTTAATCTCAGAAAAGTGGGAGAATTGAGATTCAATTTTGTCGTTTATTCATATAGATTCCATTATATAGGTTTTATTTAATTAGCTATTATGTTTCTCTAACTCTTCATATGTTTAATGTATAACTAATTCTAATTTCTATTTTCCCATCTTTACACTATATTAATTTTATCTTATAAATTGTCCCCTGTTCTGTCAGCCATGAAATGAAAATAATTGTTTGTACGGAAAATAAGGATCTACGTACATCAAATCGTCTTTAATTTAAGTGGCAACAGAAGAATCATCGTTGAACTTTTAAAAGCTAAGCTTAAATATTAATCCAATACTTAAATACAGCGATCAATTCTGAGTTCTTCTGTAGTTTATTGATGCCTATCGCATATACTCATCCCTAGCTATTGTGATGATGGCCAAACCAAGAGTCCTCCACAGGAGGTAGCTTAAATGCCACCCGATAGGGCACTTTTTTAGCTAGCTTAAAATTTTAAGCTATCTGCAATTTTGGATACAGTAGGAAAATAAGAATTACTCCCCAGGAACCATGAAAGCAACAATAATGGCTAGTATAATATATTAATATATATTTTTAACCTCGCATAATCTAGCAACCCTGAATCTGAGATCAACGAGAATCACCCTGCCTCTGCTCCTAACTTTTCTAAGGCTTTTAAATGAGCTACGAATCTTTGGAATCGGACCAGTGGAAGTGGAGGAGTTGCTGGGACGGACACACGCACAAACACACACGCACATACATTGCATTAAATATCTCTTACAGTTTGACATGCCGCTAAACAAAATCAACCAACTAACCCGTCGGTTTAAACAAAAAGCAATCACATATATTAACATTGTGACGCTTAACTATTAAACACTGTTCTTAAGATTGTACAATGTTTCAACTTTTATTATCTCAAGGGAACACTTGAACCTAGAGTAAAACTTCTACGTCACAATTAGATTATGATGATTAAAAAAAACGCAAAAGTATATATTTTATGCTTTATTTATTAACACGAACTAAACAATTTATTATAATTTATAATAAAAAGATAATAATTGAAATTCTTCAAAAAAATATATATTTATTGATCTTCTTTTTTTTTCTTTTGTTTAATGATATTTTTTGTTTATTATAATTTAATGCCAGATCCTAGCCAGTTAGATCAGGGCTACAGAAATGTAGGACGCCCATGGTTAAGATACAAAGACAAGCTGAAAAGCAACTTGTCAGCAGTCAATATACCACGTAACACCCTTGAGCGCTTAGCTTTGGAGCGGGTAGAATGGAGATCAATGTGTTTTAGTGGACTCAACAATTTTCAATTTGCTTGTCTGAGTCATCTTCAAGAAGCGAGAGCAAGATCTAAAAGGTCAGCCAATCTAACAGTGATCTCATATCACAATCCCCACTCTTGCTCCATATGTGGCCTCCTTTGTAAATCACTAGCGGATCTTAAATGCCACTTAAGATTATCGGACAAAATTTCATAAATAAATGAATCAATAAGCTGTCAGATCCTCATACGTCAAAACCGACGGGAGAGTCCATTATTATTATTATTATACTTTAATAATTCTTTTTTTGGTTTATTATTTTTTAATGCCCTTTATTATAATTTAATGAGATTTTTTTTTTTTTGTTTATTATAATTTAATGCCCTTCGTTAAAATTTAATGAGATATCTGACCTTGACGTTTCTTTAAAATGTTTTCTTTGCAAGCTCGAATTTTGGACCGGCATACTCTTAAATCTTCTTCCTAAGATTTTAACCGGGATCAATTTTTGTTATTAATATCGATTATTGCAGAAAAGCTTCCTTTTTATATTATCTTATCAATTATGTATACGTTTATATAAACAATGATTTATTCGAATAATCAGTTTAAAATCATATTCATTTTGATATATACATTTATTATGCTTTGGAGTTCTTTCGCAAAAAAAAAAAATTAATTAATGACCTTTAAAAATATTTGCAGCACACTTAAGATCTTCTCGCGGCAAACCAGTGTGCCGCGGCATATCGGTTGAAAATTACAGAGCTTGTATAATGCTTTTAGCTTTCTCTAAATATTATGGTCTGGATTGAAACCAAAAGCATAGTGGTCATTTGGCTCGGAAGCCGTGGCACTGACCCTCACACAAATACCATTGGGAAATGTATGAATCCATTTCGTGTTCTTCCCCCCAGCTATGGGTTAAATTACAAGGCAAGCTGCGCAGTGGACTTGGTTGATAACCAGTCTAGAAAAATAGATAACTTACATTCAAAACCGGTTAAATAATGGTAAATCCACCCCCCCGTAAAAAGTCCTACTTACTACTGAAACACCAGCAGCCACACTAGCGACTGAGTCCTTCACAGGCCATGTCGAGCCAGAGACTCATCACTGTGTAGTCCTACCCGGTTCACACTTCTCCCCTGTGTTTTGAACAAGAGTAGATGATTATTCTCTGTTCCCTGTTTATGACTGGGTCACTGGTTGCTTCTAAAATCTTTTCCTTCTCTTTCACTCCCGTTAGCCCCTTGTATCTTGAAGAATTTTGAGCGTTTTTTTTTGTATGTGTATAAACGTGCCGGTTTTTGTAAGTACGGGCGACATTATCAGAAAATATGAGCGATAACTATAGTAAATTTAAAGCCAATATTTCTAAAATTTAATAAAACATTAGATTACGGAGAATATTTTCCTAAATTTTTAATATTACTGAGTACGTAAAAAGTATAAATAAAAGTGCACATGTCATTTTCTTCAATTATGTGTCACAGATAAAGTCTCGAATAATATTAGAGATATCATTACGTTATTAGCCGACTCTCAGTAAGTCAACACAGCTACAGTTGGGTTAAAAATGCATTTGTGCGATATTTTAAACTTAAAGTAAATAATGTTTGTTTCAAATCAGATTAATTATACTTTAAATCAGAAAATATTCCGCAAATAAACGTTCAGAAAAGTGCATTATTTTTGGAAGATTTTTTTTTATAAAGAGAATTACATTGCGATGAAAGACAACTAAAAAAGCGCTAATCAGCTATTTTTTAAAAAACAAAAAACTCTTCAATTAAAGTTAAATTTGTTTTTGAAATGAAGCAAAGTATTTTGCTTATTGGAAATATTAAATTTAATCAATTAACTTGAAATTAAAACTAAAATAAAAGCTTCAAGATTTGTCTTTACTAAAAATCCATTTTAAAACGCATTTTTTGTGAAGGTCCCTAATCTAAATTGTTTTGTTTTGTTTATTTTTGTTGTTTTTTTGTTTTTTGTTTTTATTCTCCTTCACTCTCAGTAGAGTCCCTTGCATCTTAGTGTTGATTGGGATGAATTGATTAAGGAAAACAAAAAATCCCACATGGAGTAAGAAAGGCTTATCTAAATTTTTCCAACAAAATTCAGCCTCAACATGATGGTCATCTGTGGAAGCTTGTGAGATCTGCAGTACCTCAATTCATATCTTCTGTCGAGCGACAGCCTTTCTTGCCATCTATAAATCTTCAAGCCAAATTTTATCGAGTAATGAGAGGCTGTTTCCCGCCACGACTCTGACGATTCTCGAGGCAACCCGCTGAGAGATTTTGCGAGAAGCCCCTGTTCTCAGCCATATTTAACGCAACATCCTGTTACCCCCGCTTGCGAATTATTGAGCCAATCATATCTGCATGAATATTAAATTGTTTCGGGAGTACTCTATAACCTTTTCCTGCCAAATATTTGAGAACAGTCTTGTCTCTGAGGTCAACTGAGTGTTCTTTTATTTTTGGTATAATAGAGATGTTGTTCTTATGACAGTTCAGTGTGAAATGTAGTGCATCTTATTAGTCCGCCCGCACGAAGATTATCTAGGTCACTTCGCGGGACCTATTACACTGTTTGGAAAGTCTCGCAACGTAAAGAAGTCCGTAGTTTTTACACGTATTAAATATAAGAAAAAGGCTGAATAATTTTAAGCGCCCTGTAAACTAAATATACGTTTTTATAAGTTTTAAATATTTTAATTTTGCTTTTTAATATCTGTAGCAAATTTGGAAGCTAATCGGACTGTAAATTTCACATTGATCTAGCAATTATAAATGCACCATTTGAATTATATATACACAATTCCGGAAAATCCTCGTTGAAAACACAACTAATCTTAAACATGAAAACAATAAACAAAACCTAAAAATTCTTGAAGCTATATACATAAAACAGTTAAAACCTAACCTGAACAAAATAAACTATGAAATCTCCACAAATATTCTTAAATGCCTATAATTGGTAACAGAAGCCATTGGTTTATACCAATGGCTTTCCGCACTTAATACTTCTCGTTTTCACTTTCGCGTGGTTATGTGTGACGTCACGAATTGCGATGCGATTTTCGCTTCCGTGTCTCGTATACACGAGTTTGTCGTTGCTTTGAAATCTTTCATGCAACAAAAACAGACTATCATTATTGTTTTTTCCTTGTATTGTTTAATATATTGAAATGTAATTGTCATCTTTGATAATAGCTTATCTAAGCCGAAAGCTTAGATAGGATTAAAAAACATGTATCAATATGGTGATTTTCTTTCATCTTTCAATGATAATGTTATTAAACTTATCAGACTATATGAAAGGAATTTGCTTAAAATAAATAGACAAAACTTGTCTATATTATTTAATGAAACATGCATCAATGAAAAAATGCAGCCTAAATATACACAATATATATATATATATATATATATATATATATTTCTTTTTGAATTTGTATGTCTGATGAGTTGGATCGTGATTACGAGTCCAGTCTAATAGATTATAACCAAGAAATATTAGTGTTTGAGTTTTTATATTATATTCTTGCTCTGTCTTGTACATTGAGCACTACCTGGATTTTAACCTCTTGAAAATATATATATTTATTGACCACTAATATTATCTATATCTATAGATATCCAGGTCTCTGTATTCGGCCCTTCAAAAAGTGTGGATGGTACTGCACAAAACCTTCACCACTATAATCTAATCTCATGTGCTTGTGTCGGGTTGTCAGTTTCGTAAAACTAATCTGCTTGATCGTCATACGTCATTCGACGGGATAGTCGTGTATATATATATAAATATATATATGTGTGTGTGTGTGTGTGTGCGTGTGTGTGTGTTTAGGCAGCATATCTTCATTCAAACAGGTTTGGTTAAATAATTTATACATACTATATCTGTTTATTTCGAGTCCACGAATCAATTTCTTGGTTTACCGTAGAAAATTGATATAAGAAAAATAATAAAATTTTCTTTCAAATACTTTTTATTTTTAAAAGTACTTTCATTATACACACACATATATATATATATATATATATATATATATATATATATATATATATATATATATATATGAAAAGAAATAATAATTTAGGAAATACAAATGTTACCTCCCTTGCATGAGAGAGAACGATAAAAAACTGAGTAAAATGAATAGTAAATGTGTTTTGAATTTGCAGATATATGTATATACATACACAGACAATTTAACCCACTGAAGATGGTCTCAGATGGGACTGAAAGTACTTGGCAAAAATAAAAATTATTTGAAAGAAAATTTTGGCAATTTTATTAATCAATTTTCAACGGGTACTAAGAAATTGATTCGTGGACTCAAAAGGATTAAAACAAAAATAAAAAGACATAGTATGTCTACATTATTTAACCAAATCTGTTTGAATATATATATATATATATATATATATACATACACCTTCTATGAATTGAGCCCTCTCGGTTTCTGGTGTGTTTATTCGAAGAAAAAATCCGCCTTTTACCATACCGGGCCCTGATAGCTCACGGGTAAAATCTCCGACTGATGCCATATCGGTCGAGTTTCGATCCTGGCCTGAGGCAATCGGATGTCTAGTTACCCTGAAAATCTGCGATACAGCAAAGCAGTCTGTCTGTGGATGACAGATATATATTTATATAATAATGATAAAAATATAGTTTTAAGGTATGCTATATTTATGGGCAAAAGTGCCCAATGTCTGGGATGAAGTGTATGTAGATATAAAAGTGGACACTGAGGTCAACATCAAACACCGATAATATGTTTCATGCTCCATCTCATGGCCTAAATATTGTGTCCAACCATGAAACAGACTGTCACCATTCATTTTTTACTTCATTGTACGTTAAAAAATTAATAGATTTTTTTTACTGCTTATCAATCCTTTGTGGGTTATTTAAAGAGGAAAATATTTTGGATTCTTTTTTTATCAATTCGCCCCAAGCAAGGCGATAATGCCACTAAGACGCAAGAGTCTACTGGTAGTGAAAGAGAATGAGAAGATATTAGAAGGAACCGAAAGCCAATTTTAATCAGTAAACAACAATAAACCTCTACTCCTGTTCCAATGTCTACGGAGGCATATGGACCGGATGATAGGCGAACCTGTCTCCTCCTATTGAGAAAAACAAATAAATAGTAAATAAATTTTATGGCGGGGATGGGACATTGTACTTTTATTGTACTTGATCTGTTAACATTAAAAATTGTAAACATTTTCTTAGACGAAACCATGTCTTTTTTTTTAATCGATTCACCCCAAAATAAATAAGTTTGATAGTTTAGGTGGAGACGTAGGAAGTATAAAGTTGAAGTAGACTTTAGAAGGAACCGGAAACTCAAAAGAATTTTTTTTCTTTCTTATTTTTAGAGTGAATTAACAATTTTTCTGAGAATAACAATATTTTTACAGATCAAAGTTCTTCTGTTTGTCCGTAGATGGACGGTGAAAAGTCGGATTCATATCTTTGTAAAAGGTGTTTGTTAAGTTTTCGTTGGAGTAAAGTTTTCGGAGTTACCAATGCTCTAAATGGAAGAACTGTTTCTGAAGAGGATATGTTTCAATATGGGTAATTATTTCCGAGGTGACAATCATCTTGACTGGGAAACTATTTCTGAGGTGTCACACCTCTAGATGAGGAACTATTTTCAAGGTGGCCAATATATTCATGTTGAATATTTCACGGACATGCCAAACTCCTGAATATAAGAGTTATCTTCGAAGTCCCAGAGTTTTATGCGCGGAAAGTATTTCCGTGAATCCAAAGCTTACAGTGGGGCACCATATCCAACTTGCCAAATGGGGTGATACATTCAGATGTACCAAAGCTCTAGACAGTGAAAGAAGCAAAGGAAATTATCTCAGAGATGGAGTAAAGTTTTCGGAGATGTCAATGCTCTAAATGGATTAACTGTTTTTGTATAGGATAGGCACAAAATAGGTAATTATTTCCGAGGTGACAAACATCTTGATTAAGAAACTATTTCTGAGGTGCAAAACCTCTAGATGGGAATTATTTCCGAGGTTACAAACAACTTGACTGAGAAACTATTTCTGGGATGCCAAACCTCTAGATGGGAATTATTTCCGAGGTGAAAAACATCTTGACTGGGAAACTATTTCTGGGATGCCAAACCTCTAGATGGGAATTATTTCCGAGGTGAAAAACATCTTGATTAAGAAACTATTTCTGAGGTGCAAAACCTCTAGATGGGAATTATTTCCGATGTTACAAACAACTTGACTGAGAAACTATTTCTGGGATGCCAAACCTCTAGATGGGAATTATTTCCGAGGTGAAAACATCTTGACTGGGAAACTATTTCTGAGGTGCAAAACCTCTAGATGGGAATTATTTCCGAGGTTACAAACAACTTGACTGAGAAAATTTCTGGGATGCCAAACCTCTAGATGGGAATTATTTCCGCGGTGAAAAACATCTTGACTGGGAAACTATTTCTGGGATGCCAAACCTCTAAATGGGAATTATTTCCGAGGTGAAAACATCTTCACTATTTCTGAGGTGCAAAACCTCTAGATGGGAATTATTTCCGACGTGAAAAACATCTTGACTGGGAAACTATTTCTGAGATGTCAAACATCTAGATGGGAATTATTTCCGAGGTGACAAACATCTTGACTGAGAAACTATTTCTGAGATGTCAAACATCTAGATGGGAATTTTTTCCGAGGTGACAAACATCTTGACTGGGAAACTATTTCTGAGATGCCAAACCTCTAGATGGGAATTATTTCCGAGGTGAAAACATCTTGACTGGGGAAACTATTTCTGAGGTGCAAAACCTCTAGATGGGAATTACGAGGTTACAAACAACTTGACTGGGAAACTATTTCTGAGATGCCAAACCTCTAGATGGGAATTATTTCCGAGGTGAAAAACATCTTGACTGGGAAACTATTTCTGAGGTGCAAAACCTCTAGATGGGAATTATTTCCGAGGTTACAAACAACTTGACTGAGAAACTATTTCTGTGATGCCAAACCTCTAGATGGGAATTATTTCCGAGGTGAAAAACATCTTGACTGGGAAACTATTTCTGAGGTGCAAAACCTCTACATGGGAATTATTTCCGAGGTTACAAACAACTTGACTGAGAAACTATTTCTGGGATGCCAAACCTCTAGATGGGAATTATTTCCGAGGTGAAAAACATCTTGACTGGGAAACTATTTCTGAGGTGCAAAACCTCTAGATGGGAATTATTTCCGAGGTTACAAACAACTTGACTGTGAAACTATTTCTGGGATGCCAAACCTCTAGATGGGAATTATTTCCGAGGTGAAAAACATCTTGACTGAGAAACTATTTCTGGGATGCCAAACCTCTAGATGGGAATTATTTCCGAGGTGAAAAACATCTTGACTGGGAAACTATTTCTGAGATGTCAAACATCTAGATGGGAATTTTTTCCGAGGTGACAAACATCTTGACTGGGAAACTATTTCTGAGATGTCAAACATCTAGATGGGAATTTTTTCCGAGGTGACAAACATCTTGACTGGGAAACTATTTTCTAGATGGGAATTATTTGTGAAAACATCTTGATTAGAAATGAGGGAGATGGGAATTTTTCGAGGTGACAAACATCTTGACTGGAGAAACTATTTCTGGGATGCCAAACCTCTAGATGGGAATTATTTCCGAGGTGAAAAACATCTTGACTGGGAAACTATTTCTGAGGTGCAAAACCTCTAGATGGGAATTATTTCCGAGGTTACAAACAACTTGACTGAGAAACTATTTCTGGGATGCCAAACCTCTAGATGGGAATTATTTCCGAGGTGAAAAACATCTTGACTGGGAAACTATTTCTGGGATGCCAAACCTCTAAATGGGAATTATTTCCGAGGTGAAAACATCTTCACTATTTCTGAGGTGCAAAACCTCTAGATGGGAATTATTTCCGAGGTGAAAAACATCTTGACTGGGAAACTATTTCTGAGATGTCAAACATCTAGATGGGAATTATTTCCGAGGTGACAAACATCTTGACTGGGAAACTATTTCTGAGATGTCAAACATCTAGATGGGAATTTTTTCCGAGGTGACAAACATCTTGACTGGGAAACTATTTCTGAGATGCCAAACCTCTAGATGGGAATTATTTCCGAGGTGAAAAACATCTTGACTGGGAAACTATTTCTGAGGTGCAAAACATCTAGATGGGGAATTTTTCCGAGGTTACAAACAACTTGACTGAGAAACTATTTCTGGGACATCTAGATGGGAATTTTTTTGAAAAACATCTTGACTGGGAAACTATTTTGAGGTGCAAAACCTCTAGATGGGAAGATGAGGTCAAACTGAGAGAAACTATTTCTGCCAAACCTCTAGATGGGAATTATTTCCGAGGTGAAAAACATCTTGACTGGGAAACTATTTCTGAGGACAAACATGGGAATTATTTCGAGGTTACAAACAACTTGACTGAGAAACTATTTCTGGGATGCCAAACCTCTGATGGGAATTATTTCGAGGTGAAAAAAACCTCTAGGTGCAAAACCTCTAGATGGGAATTATTTCCGAGGTTACAAACAACTTGACTGTGAAACTATTTCTGGGATGCCAAACCTCTAGATGGAATTATTTTTGAAAACATCTTGACTGAGAAACTATTTCTGGGATGCCAAACCTCTAGATGGGAATTATTTCCGAGGTGAAAACATCTTGACTGGGAAACTATTTCTGAGATGTCAAACATCTAGATGGGAATTTTTCCGAGGTGACAAACATCTTTCTGAGATGTCAAACATCTAGATGGGAATTTTTTCCGAGGTGACAAACATCTTGACTGGGGAAACTATTTCTGAGATGTCAAACCTCTAGATGGGAATTATTTCCCAAGTGACAAACATCTTGACTGCGAAACTATTTCTGAGATGTCAAACCTCTAGATGTGAATGATTTCTGAGATGCCAAACCTCTAGATGGGAATTATTTCCGAGGTGACGAACATATTGACTGGGAAACTATTTCTGAGATGCCAAACCTGTAGATGCGAATTATTTCTGAGGTGACAAACATCTTGACTGGGAAACTATTTCTGAGGTGCTAAACCTCTAGATGGGAATTATTTCCGAGGTGAAAAACATCTTGACTGGGAAACTATTTATGAGGTGCCAAACCTCTAGATGGGTAACTATTTTCGAGGTGGTCAAAACAAAAAAAATGTTGAATATCTCACCGACATGCCAAACCTCCGAATATATAAGTTATCGTTAAAGTCCAAGAGTTTTATGCGTGAAAGATATTTCCGCGAGTCCAAAGCTTCAAATGGAGTACCATATCCAACTTGCCAAATGGTGTGACACGTTCAGACGTGCCAAAGCTCTAGACAGGGAAAGAAACAAAGGAAACTATCTTCCTCGTTTAGATCTTTAGCAAGATCTAAACGAGGAAGATATCTCCTCCAAGACAAAGTACGTGATTTGAAAAATATCTTCGATGTTGCAATGGGAAAAGTGTTGTTTTTTTATGGCAAAGTTCCAGATTATGAAAACATCTTTGATTAGGGGCAAAATTTCAGATGTGGTATATATCACGGATATAACAATAGACTCATAGGGAATTTATTCCCATGGGCCAAACTCTATGGAATCAATCTCCAATCTGCCAAGGATCTAGCTGTTTAATTTTCAACCAATATATCGATTAACGCGTGGTTGTTAGCAAAAGGGGCAAAATTTAAACTACAAATCCGGTATACCAAAATCAGACAATTACAACAATTTACATATCTGGGAAGTCTTTTATCGGAAAATGCGACACTGAAATCCGAAGGCACGTTGAGACAGAGAAAGATGCCTTCCTAAAGCTAAGTAAAGAATTAAGAAACAGAAGAATTTCGTTATAAACAAAAGAAGTGTACTAAACTGTTATGTAATATCGGAAATCCTGGAAATCTCCTCACAGATGAAGAAGAGACTTGAAGCAACCGAAATGTGGTTTTACAGAAGGATGCTGAGAATTGTTTCACCTGATTCTTTTCTCTTTTCTCTCTCTCTCTCTCTCTCTCTCTCTCTCTCTCTCTCCGTCTGTCTCTCGTTCTTCATCTTCGATGTCTTTAATCCGATTTTTTCATTCTCAATTGTTTGTTTTCTTTTATTTTTCCATCTGTTTCTTTAAATCTCTTCTATGATCCTATATTGAGTTTTAAACTCACAGCTGTACATACGAGCCATCGTTAGAGAGGCAGGTAAAATGGCCGGCTCCCTGTACCACTGCAGTAAGTACCTGACTCCTCATGGTATCCTCTACCTTTACAAGAGCCAGATCAGGCCGAGAATGGAGTACTGTTGTCGTATTTGGGCGGGAGTTGCCCATACATCACTTTCCAGTCTCGATAAGGTTCAAAAGCATCACGAATCACACTCCACCATCCAACCTCTCTCAAACAGGCGGGAGATTGTCAAGCCTCTCACATCTCTATCGCTACTACCATGGAAAGTGCTCGGACGAACTACATTCCTTGGTTCCTCCAGGTCTAACCTTCACGGCTAGGACCCGCCATGCCACTTACACTGTAGTAAACCTCCCTCATTCCCTGCGTATTCCATCGATGAGAAGTATGTTCCACTCGAACAGCTTCTTCCCTTGAATTACTGCTCTATGGAACAAACTCCCAAGAGGATGTTTCCCTGATCACAGCAATCTTAACCTGTTCAAGTCTAGGGTTAACCGTTATCTTCTTCCTCTCTTATCCGTATAAACAGTTTCTTAACGTAACCATCTACCTCGAGAGTCCTCCTCCAGGCCTTTTACAGAGTGAACTTTATTGCAATATATATATATATATATATATATATATATATATATGTCCGAATGTAATGAGAACGAAAATAATATATAAATTCTAATGTTCACAGCATTAATCCAAAAGAGGCCTCGATACTAATAGTAGAGCAATAATCGTTTATTATAATTTATTCATATAGACAAAAACAATTTATTCACTACAAAGATGTAACTTCGTTTCGGTGCATTTAGTTGCACTTCGACTGGTGAGACCCAAAATGGTTATGAACAATTTTTGGTTCTCACCAGTCGAGTTGTAAACTAAATGCACCGAAACTGAAATACATCTTTAATAAATACATTTTTTTGTCTATATTAAAATTATAATATATATATATATATATATATATATATATATATATATATATATATATATAATACAGTGCTGTTCGATAAAAGTGACTCACCTGATTTTTTTTTTACTTAAAAATGTTTTCAACTATTGTTTTTGGGGTCAAACTAGTTTTTAATCTTACTAATATAAAAACCCCTTCCCGACCACCTAGTAAGAGTTTACTCACCCTAAGGTATTTTATTGATAATTATAATTTTGGATATAAATGAGATTTAGGGAAAAAAAGTGACTCACTTATTTCCTGCAACTAGTAATCAATAGAAACATAACCAAACAGCTTTAAATAAAGAATAATAGAGGTATAATTTATTTATAATAGGTAATATAGTTTGAAATATTTAATAATCTATGGGTCCTCCTTTATTTTGAATAACCTTTTCAACCCTTTTTGGCATTGACTTGATTAGATTCTGGCAAATCTCATCTCCAAGCATTGAATTCCATTCGGATATGAAATTCACAATCAAATCCTCTTTGTTGCTTAACTGCTTTCTCGAGAGCCTGTACTTTATAATGCTCCATAAGTTTTCTATGGGGGGATTGCTAAATTGCTAAATTCAAAGAGCTTTCAAAGCTTCTTCGGATTTTAGATCGCTTATCCTTTGAATTTAGCTCAACTTTCGTTTCATCGGAGAATAGAATATTCTTCCAATCTTCAACGGTGACATTTTTGTAATAGTGAACCCATTCAAGTCTCTTGGCTTTGTTGGCTTTGCTCATTAGCGGCTTAAACCTTCGTGTACAAGATTTGTAGCCTTGTTCTAACAAGATTTGCCTGCTTTTGAGAGGGCAATAATAGATGCCTTAAGTGGTTCTGAGTGGCTATTTCAAGCTGTTTTATACTGTATGAGGTTTTCTGGAATATTCTGGAATGCTCTAGATTTAATTTAAGCTGTTCTAGAATTCTCTAGAATATTGTTCTGAGTGTATTGTAAAACAGTTTTCAATATTTTGTCAAAAGCTCTTTAAATTTACCAGTTTAATCATTAGAATGCGATATCTGAATCACTTTTTTTGCACAGAGTTTTTTCCTGAATCTCATTTATATCCAAATTTATAATTATCAATAGAATACCTTAGGGTGAATAAACTTTTTTCCTTGGTGGTCGGGAAGGGGTCTTTATATTAGTAAGATTAAAAATTATTTTAACCCCCAAAACAATAGACAAAAAATATATTTAGTAAAAAAGTCAGGTGAGTCACTTTTATCGAACAGCACTATATAGATAGATAGATAGATAGATAGATAGATAGATAGATAGATAGATAGATAACTAAACTCGTATAATCAAATCAATCTCGAGGGAAAAAAAGGTTTTAAAAAAAATCCGTTTAGGTCAAACCTAGGTAGGTTTGTCTGGCTCACTAGCTGTATCTATCTATATATATATATATATATATATATATATATATATATATATATATATATATATATATATATATTTATAGAACAGAGCTTGGTACTTTAATTCAATTTAATTCAAATAATTATATTGAAGTTTTCGGCTCTTATTTTGAAAAATGAAAACTCTTATGTAGCGTTGGAATCATATCTTTAAATAAATAGATAAATAAATATATTTATGCTCTACTATACTCTATGCATCGAGCACTATTTTTAAAAATAATAAAAAAATACTAAAGAACTTTGGATTATTTACCTAATGAGTTCTTTTCCTATTTTCTATATATTTTACACACACACACACACACACACACACACACACACATATATATATATATATATATATATATATATATATATATATATATATATATATATATTTCACATTTTACACTGTCGCCTTTTGATTATTTTATTTTCTCTCTCTTTCACTTTCTTTAATCTCTCTCCTATTATATATATATATATATATATATATATATATATATATATATATAAATGCTTCTTTCTTTTTTTTTTTATTCCGTTTTTATTCCTTTTGTTCCCTGTTTGAAAACATCTTTTTTACGGCTCGTTTTGCAGGTTTTCCCATCCGTTCTCCGTCCGCTCGTGGAAGCGTTCCACGCTGCCAAAGATGTGAACCTTTGACATGTTATCAAGCGTCAGGAGTTTTCACACCGATCCCCGACTTCAATGACTATTCTTCCAGTATCAGCCAACCTTGTAACGCGCGTGCGCACACCTCTTCGCTGCCAACAGCTGTCAAAAATGGCGTCAAAACGTACTGACGCCTGTTATGCTCATTCCTTTAATTTAAAGATGAAGAAACACATGTGACCTGTTATCGCTATGACTCGTTATTTACATTTAAACTCAGCTTTTTTTTTTTTTTGCTTTTGTTTTTTTTAGTTTATGGCTCGTTTTTAAAACTTTCCTTTCTGCACCTCGATAGCTAATTTTATTTATTTGCTTTTGCTGTTTTTCTTTTTTTTGTTGTTGTTGTTTTTTGTTTTTTTACTTTGATGTCGTGGTGTCTTGCAGTCACGACACTTTCTTTCCATTTTTGTTTGCTTTTTCACACTTTCTTTTTTCTCTCATCTCTTTCTGTATTTCTTTTGCTCTCTATTTCCTTTCCTTCCCTATCTTTCTTTGTTCACCTTCTCCATAAAACTCTTTGTTTTTCCTCTTTCTCTCTCTTTCCTTCCTTTTCCTCTCTTTCTTTTTTCACCTTTTCCATTTCACTCTTTCCTATTTCACTATTTTTTCTCTCTTTCTTTTTCAAACCCTTTTGTTTACTCTTTCTCTCTCTCTTTTCTTTTCTTTTTTCTTTAACTATACTTTCCTTTTCTCTCTACTTTATTCGCTTTCCTTTCTTTCCCCTTTTTCTTTTTCCCTCTTTCCATTTCGCTTTCTTTTATCAAACTCTTTTACTCTCTTTCTTTTTTAAACCCTTTCGTTTAAACCCCTCTCTCTCTCTCTCTCTCTCTCTCTCTCTCTCTCTCTCTCTCATTTTCTCTTTCTTCTTACCGTTTTTTCCAACCTTTCATTTTCTCTCTCTTTTTATTCCCTCTTTTTCCTTTTGGCTTTCCATTGTTCACTTTCTTTGGCCCTCTTTCTTTTTTTAAACACTTTCGTTTACTCTTTTCTCTCTATATCCTTCTTGCCTTTTCTTTCTTTCTTTTGCCATCTTTTCTTTCTCTCTCTTTCTTTATTCCCCCTCTTTCCTTTTCATTCTTTTTTTTTCTATTCTTTTCTGTGCCCTCTTTCTTTTTCACTCTTTCCTTGGTTCTCTTTTTTTTTCTCACCCTTTCCTTTACTCGCTTTTTTATCCTTTCTCTTTCATTTTCTTTCCTTCTCTGTTCAACCTTTCCATCGCTTTTATTTTTTCCTTTCCACTCTTTTTTTTACTGTTTCATTTCCTTTTATCTTTCTTTTCTTTCTTTTCGCTGTATATTCTTTTCTTTCTTTTACTATTTGCTATATACCGTACCTATGAACACTAATGGGTATATCCCAATCCTCATAAATACGGTGGACACTATTGTAAGTGGGGAGGGGAATAGTGATTTTCCAAGCGTAGCATCGATGTGGCACAAGGCCAAAATTAAGGCGCACCCATTGAGGATCGAACTCACTACTCAGTCGTAATTGTTTTGGCGAGCGAAACTTGCTAACCATTACACCGCCTCGAGGCGCCCCAAGTGGGGAGAGGAATATGCTGTCTAAGTTGTCCACCACTAGCAGTGGTTTACCTACTTCACGCCGCTGGCGAGTATTGTATTTTGTTGATGTTATAAAGATTATCATTTCATTTCCAACCTCCGTTTTGGTTATTCCTCATTCAGTAACATTTTCTAGGTTACAACACTATCTATCTATCTATTATATACAGTACCTATGAACACTAATAGCTATGTCCGTTGGACACTATTGTAAGTGGGGGTAATATGCTGTCTATGTAGTCCAGCACTAGCAGTGGTTTACCAACTTCACGCCGCTGGCGAGTATTGTATTTTGTTGAAAGATTATCATTTCATTTTCAACCTCCGTTTTGGTTATTCCTCATTTAATAACCCTTTCGATATTACAACACTATCTTTCTTTCGTTCTTTTTACTGACTTTCTTTCTTTTTTCCAGTTTCTTTTTCTCGAACATTTTTCTCTTTTTTTTCTCTCTTTCTCCAGCTTTACTTTTCTACTCTTCTTCACTTTTTCTTTTTCTCTTTTTTTCTTCAGCTTTTTTCTCCGTCATTCATTCTTCACTTTCTTTTACTGTCTTCTTCCGTTCGTGCTTTTTCATTTTCTTTCCTTGTTTCCATTTTAATTTATTTATACTCATTACTTTTCAATCTTTCTGTTGTTTATTCCTTTACACTCTTTCGTATACCACTATTTTCTCTTTCTTTTCTTCCCTTTTCTTTTCACTCTTTCTTTTGTTCTCTATTCTTTTCTCTCTTTCTTTTCTTATCTTTACTTTTCCCCTTTTTGTACTCTTCTCTTTTCTCTCATTCTTTTCTTCTCTTTTCTTCTCTTTACTTTTCTCTCTTTCTTTTTTTCTCTTTTCTTTTCTCTCTTTCTTGTCTTCTTTTTACTTTTCTCTCATTCTTTTCTTCTCTTTACGTGTCTCTCTTTTCTTCTCTTTACTTTCCTCTCTTTCTTTTCTTCTCTTTTCTTTTCTCTCTTTCTTTTTTCATCTTTACTTTTCTCTCATTCTTTTCTTCTCTTTACTTTTCTCTATTTCTTTTCCCTCTTTCTTATCCCACTTTTCTTTTATTTCTTTCAATTGCTCTTTTTATTTTTCTTTATTTTATTTTCTTTCTTTGTTTTCCTATCTTTCCTTTATTTTCTTTACTCTCTTTCATTGGCTCTCTTTTCATTTTTTCTCCCTTTATTATCCATCTTTTCTTTTCTTTCTTTTCCTTGCTCTATTTACTTTACTCTATTTTCTTTTCTCTCCTTCTTAGCCTCTCTTTTCTCTACTTTCTTTTCTCACTTCCTCGTCCCTCTTTTCTTTTCACTCTTTCTTTTCTCTCTTTTCTTTATTTTCTTTCTTTCTTTCTTTCTTTCTTCTCCTCCTTTTCTTTCCTTTCTTTCTTTCTTTTCCTCCTTTTCTCTTCTTTCTTTCTTTCGCTCTCTTTCCATTTCTGTCTTTTCTTTTCTATTTTCTTTTAACACATTTCCTATTCTGTATTTTTTCTTTCTTTTTGCCCTTTTGTTTCTCCGTTTTTTTTTTTTTTTTTTTTTTTTTTTTTGGTAGTTAGATAGATACATAATTAACGGACTAAGAAATTAGATAGATAGATAGATAGATAGATAGATAGATAGATAGATAGATAGATAGATAGATAGATATGAATGAACTGGCATACAGAGAGAGACTAAGATTCCTAGATAGATAAATAAATATTTAGTGTCTAATTATGTAAGGTGAAAGTTTATCAAAAGGCAGGTCCCCGCAGGCTGTAATGGCGCGTGATGAGGCGCGTCGTGCCATCTTTATTTCCTTAATGGATGAATGGCCGTTTAATTACCGTCAATTTGGCCTCAAGATCATCGCTATGTCTTATATTATCTCTGACTCAAAAAAACTCACATCTGTGCCCTTCCAACACACACACATACACACACACACACACACACACACATATATATATATATATATATATATATATATATATATATATATATATATATGCACAATATGCGTGTACTGACCATGGTATGTATACATATACACGTATGCATACACACGTTGAAAGAAAGGAGTTTTACATAAGTATAAATTTAGGATTCCGAAATATTTAGCATATTCTTGTATAAGCTTTCTTTATTTTCTACTCTTGACATTATTTTGCATATATATATATATATATATATATATATATATATATATATATTTTTTATAAAATATAATTATTTTTAAAAATGTGATTCCATCGCTACATAAGATTTCTCATGTTTCAAAAAACAGAAGATTTTTTTGGAAATATGAGAACTCTTATGTCACGATGGAATCATATTTTTAAAAAAATAATTATAATTTAGGCTCTACTTATGTATTGAGCACAGTTTTTTTAAAAACAAAATCAAAAATACTAAAGAACTTCGGATTATTAACCTAACGTGTTCTTTCCTATTTTTCTATATATTTGCAAGCACAGACACACACACACACAAACACAAACACAAACGCACACACACGCACGCACGCACTCACACACACACACATATATATATATATATATATATATATATATATAATTGTGCATTTGGGCAGCAACTCCTCTTTTATACACGTTTCACTGAAGGGAACTGACAAGTTAGTGCGATTAAGCTTGCAATTCAATTTTTCTTGCATTCGTACATGTGTTTTCTTTCCTCAACATAAATTGTGGATTCATGAGCAGTTATGAATGTACGAGATTCATGGGAGATTGAAATTTATAAGCAGTAAATTCGACCTTGCCAATCGAACGATCCTTTGTGGCCGAGCGGTTAGGCACGGTTCCGTATAGGCTGCAGGTTTGAATCCTGTCAAAGGATGAATGTTTTCTATGAAAATTTCTCGGGCATTCAGGCCGGTAAATGTTATTTAATACTGTTTATTATAAACAGAGCATTTACTAAAATAATTGTATCTATAAAAAGAATGTTAAACATAAAAATGTCTTTAATATATATATATATGTGTGTGTGTGTGTGTTTTGGTAGCAATCCTTCTTTCATGCACATTTCATTAAATACGACTGGCGAGGTGCTTTAATTTATCAAATTCTCATGTGTTCTAATATTTTTTTCTTTTCAGATGATAAATTATATAAGAACTGTCCGAATGTTTGACACGCAGACTTACTCTACATCTTTCTGACCATAGCTCAATTAGATCTCATTTAAATATTCATGGAGACCTACCGGACATTATTCGTAACATACTTGTTGACATCACTAATATAATAGCATCATCTACAGACAAAAAACGACTAAAAACAATAGAAAAATAAAAACAGAAAAACCAACACTTAACTATGAACATGGACATAATATCTTGACCGTGTCTTGAAAAATGAAAACATTTTATAAAACATACATACAACAAACTATTTCTTATTTAACAGTTAAAATATTTAATCCTTGAAAAATGGCTAAATGTATAGCCGAAAGCGCTCGGATAAAAAGAACATTCGAACAGTTTTTATATAATTTATCATCTGAAAAGAAAAACATTATTAGATCGCATGAGAAATTGTATAAAAAAATAAATAAAAGCACCTTGTTTGTAGTATTCAATGAAATGCATATATATATATATATATATATATATATATATATATATATATATATATAACATTTGGACAGTTTTTACATACTTTATGTCCTTAAAACAAAGGATTTGTACGAATGCCAGAAAAAATTATAGTGTTTTAATCGCAGTACATATATATCGTCTTTTATATATATATATATATATATATATATATATATATATATATATATATTTAATATATATATATAGAGAGAGAGAGAGAGAGAAAGAAAGAAAGAAAGAAAGAAAGAAAGAAAGAACGAGAGAGAATAATATCAAAGTAAATATCATAATCCAAGTGGTTCTTTTTAATATAAAGTATTTAAAAGATAAATCCGTAGAGAACTCAATGTATAGAATACAGAGCAATATGATGTATATCAAGGAAAAGCTTAACACATCTCGAAAATACAGTTTTAGTGGCGTAATGGATAGCGGCTTGGATTGAGGAATCGGAGAGCCGAGTTCGAATTCCAGTCGTGCTAATACCCTTGGGACAAGTATGAATCCTCTTCTCCTTCCAGCTATGGGTAAATAGCAGGACAGACTAGGTCTAGTAATTGTTTTAGGAGGAGAACAACTTTCAATTCAAAACCTGCGGAGTGTCATTTGGAGACCTTGTGGCACGTAATGCAACAAGTCTCTGTATTCAGCCCTTCAAAAAGTGTGGATGGTTCTGTACAAAACCTTCACTATAATCATGTGTCAGTTTCCTAGAAAGTGATCTGCTTGACCCTCATACTTTGAATTCGGCGGGAGAGTCGAATATATATATATATATATATATATATATATATATATAATCGTGTAAAATATTATATGTGTATATTTGGTTACAATTTTTGATTTTTTTTTTATTATTTTTACTTCCTCCCTAAATTCAAAGAGCTTTCAAAGCTTCTTCATCGGATTTTAGATCGCTTATCCTTTGAATTTAGCTCAACTTTCGTTTCATCAGAGAAGAGAACATTCTTCCAGTCTTCTACGTTGACAATTTTATAATAGTGGGTCTATTCAAGTCTCTTGGCTTTTTTACGTATTGAGAACAAAGTTTTGAAAACAACTAACAAATCAAAAATCTTCACAACATACGTTGACAACATTGTTTTAAGAAAAAAATAAGTACAAAATTAATATCTAAAATCAACTTTTGAAAAAAGCTACAAACTAAGTCTTGATTAATGACAAAATCCCATTCCTTGACATCGATATAAATCTAAAATCCTAAGTATTTACCATCTACCCGTATAAAAAAAAAAAAAAAAAAAACGCTAATACGAATTCTTGTCTTCTAAACTCCTATAGCCAATGTCCGGAAAGATAAAATAGCAGTGATAAAAAAAAACTTCCTAAATAAAGCACACCTAAATTCCTCTTCCCAGAGAATATTTCTGAGTGAAATAAAAAACATAAAACAAGCATTAGCCGACAATAAATAATCTCAACTACATCAGTGGTAAAATTATCCTTACAAAAATACGTGACATCAGTAATAAAAATACCACACAACAAATCATCAACATATTTTACTGCAACCAGACACACAATAATTATAAGCAGAACGAATTTTCTATAACTCCATATTTCTGTCCTAATTTCTGCTGAATATGTAAAATTTATTATATATTACAAAAAAAAATGGAAAACCGCAAACCTTGTTATCATTAATCAAAATAATCCCATCAAAATAACCCCATCAAATCTAAACTAGCGATGACCAATATAGTGTATCAATTTCACTGCCCATTACAAAACTATGTCCCTTATCATAAATCAATTAGCGATATCGGACATACTACCACCACCTTCAGTAGACGCCTCACATGTCACTTATCTGATCAAAGTACTTTAAAAAAAAAAAGCATCTAGCTACCGACAATTTGCAAGTATAAGAAAAATTTCTGGTCGAAAACATTGTATAAATCACATTACCAGAGACATCTCGCTAGGAGAGAGAGAGAGGGGGGGTACTTTATATAAAGCATCTCGCTTGCATTATCAACCTATTGAACAGTGGGAATGGATTGTTGAAAGTTTTTTTTTTAATTAGAAAGACGCTCACTATTATAATTATAAGCAGGACGAATTCGCTATACGAAGAATTATTAAATACAATATTTCTGCTGTAATTCCCGAAAAACATGTAAAACTTATATTACAGAAAATAGAAAACCGCAAACCTTGTTTGTCCTTTCGGAACTTTGTCCATTCGACATTTTGTGCTTTCGATAGTCCCTTCGTCACTTTGTTCGACATTTTGTCCATACGTCATTTTATCCTTTGACACTCTGTCCTTCGACATTCTGTCTGCGCACACCGAACCCAGGAAATGTTCCCAATTACTATGACTCTACATTCCCAAATCAACACTTTAATCCACTAATCTATTGTCCAGTGGGACAATCCTGAGTGCATAACTTGAGGCCCTAAAACAAATCTGTTTGCTGCAGATTTTTAACGTGTCCAACTCTAACAGAAATGATGTCACCTCTACTATCAGATTTTAACCCAGCACTTTTATTAGTTATCAGTAAATATGTTTATTCACAGATAAGATACAAAACAATTATTGTTTAAAAACTGAAGGCTCTAAATTCATAAACTACCTAAATCAAATTAAATTCATGGCATATTTATCTGATAAAATATGGAATCAGTTTGTAAAATTACATTCCCGGACCAAATATCAGCTCAAGACTTCAGTGAAAAGAGCGCGTTTGAAAAAAGTAACAAACAGCTGGAAGCGCTCCACCAAAAACATACGTGGCTCCAACAACAGACCTGTTAATTGAAAGAAAACAAAAAAGATGTCACTTGAGAGGAAACAAAATCAGAATACAAAGGACATATCGTCCACAATGTAAAGAAAACATGGCTCCATCAAGAGAGCTATACTAAGAAAAGAAAACGTCTCTTAAAAGAGACCTTTCAATTGGAAGGAAACACCGCTCCATAAATATATCTGTAGATTGAAAAGAAACCAAGGGACCAGCCCCCAAGGGGAAACATGAATCCAACAATCGTTGTGTCAATTGAATGGAAGCAAATTTGAAAGAAGTAAGTAGTCATGTGACGGTAAACACTACTCCGGACATTTGAAATGAAAGAAAACATGGCTCCAAGAAAGAAGAACTTCATTGAAAGCAAACATGGCTCAATAAAGGAAGATGTCGATTGAAAACATGGCTCCAATAAAGGGGTTACAAAGACAGTGCTGTCATTTGAGGGAAAGTTTAACAAGTCGACCGGTAATTGAAACATTGCTCCAACAAGCGAACTGTCAACTAAAAGAAAGCAAGGCTCTAACATAAGATCTGCTAACTGAAAAGAAACATGGCTCCAAATGGAGAACTCTAAGCAGAAAGAAAACGTGGCTCCAACAAGAGAACTAACTAAAAGGAGACATGGCTCCAGCAACATGGCTGCAACAAGAGAACTGACGCCTGAATGGAGTTACAGGAATGTAATATAGCTCTAACAAGAAAACTATCAACTGAAAGGAAACACAGCTCCAATAAGAGAACTGTCAACTGAAAGGAGACATGTCTCTCACAACAGAACTTCGAAATGAAAGGAACGTCGCTCTAACAGAACTTAAGGGGAAAATATCTCCAAGAATAGAAGTGTCAACTGAAAGGAAATATGGCGCCAACACAAGAAATATCAAATGAAAGGCGACATGGCTCCAACAAGAGAATTTTTAACTAAAACGAAACATGGTTCCAACAACAGAATTTAAACATTCGTTGTTGCTTGATTCCTTCAGATAAACGGTAGCTAAGTTATCGATCATTACTCTCCACAACATACCATCCCTTGTAGCGGTAAGCAATATTTGTCCCCTTACAATCCTTCCTAGTCGATTTTCTGCTATCCATTTTGACAAGCTTGCTATGTAGCTTACTCTGTGTTTCACCCTGCTCCTTTTTTCTTTAATATGTCCTGTACGTATCACATTTTCCAGGTTCTCATTCCTCATTTTGTTACTTAGAAATTTCAACTGTTTCTTTATGATACTAAGTATAATTATCTTTTTTGTTTCCGATTCCCTTATAACATCCTCGTTGCTCACATGTTTAGTCCATGGTATTCTCAGCATCTTTCTGTAGAACCACAGTTCTCTTATTCATCTATGAGGATTGTCCAGTATTCATTATCATATACGAGAGGTGATATCACACTGCAGATCACCACACGTATTTTTGTTTTTAATGACATTTCCTCGTTTCTTCATACTTTGCTTAAATTATGGAAGGCATTTTTCACTATTCCAGAACACTTTCGGATTTCGGAGACATATTTTCGGTTGTCTGGTAAAATATTTTTTGGTAGGTTATGCTTTGTTTTTCTCTGTCCCCTTTGCCTTCAATCTTGTAAGAGATTTTCCACACCCTTTTCCTCATTATTTCCCCGTGAAATTTCAGCTCTTTCTTCCTGATGTTAAGTATAAGTATCCATTTTGTTTCCATTTTCTCTAAAACTTCGTCGTTGCTCCTATGTTGGGTTTATGGTATTCTCAGCATCCTTCTGTAGAACCACATTTCTGCTGTCTCAAGTCTCCTCTTCATCTGTGGGGAGATTTTCACCATTCTCTGCTATGTAGGAAGACTGATATCACGTAACTAACGAAATTTTCCTGTTTCTTAATACTTTGCTTACTTTCTCATAGACATAATAGGAAATATTAGCTGTCCTTTTCTGATTCTCAGTAAAAGTGTCCTCTTTGTTTCAATTTTTCTTGAATCTTCCTAATTACTCACATATTCAGTCCATGGTATTCTTGTCCTTTTGTAGAACCATGTGGATGTGCAGGTGGTGCAATGGGTAGCAACTCAGAATGAGAAATCTGAGAACCAAGTTCGAATTCCAATCGAGTTCATTATATTCTCTTCATGCGTGTTAAATAATATGGTAGACTGGGCTCTTCAGCCTTGGGTGGCAACAAATCTAAGAGAAAAACACTTAATTGTAAAATCATATTTAACCCTGTTAGGGTGTTATTTTTTTTGTACGGCTATATCTTCTTCTGTATGCCTTGACCATTCAGGAAGTGGGTGATCATGGCTCTCCATAAGTTCCTGTCCTTTGTAGCTCTTAGCTATGTTTCTCCTTACTCCTTGCTCCGCCATCTATTTGCATAAACTCGCTAGGTAGGTTACTCGCTGTTTCTCAATCTCACTCTTGCCTTCAGTATGTCCTGTGAGTGGCAAATTTTCTAAGCCTCCTTTTCTCATGATGTGTCCTAGAAATATTAACTGTCCCTTTGGGATTCTAAGTAAAAGTTTCCTCTTTGTTTTTATTTTTCTTAAGACTTCGTCATTACTCACATATTCAGTCTATGGTATTCTCGCCCTTCTGTAGAACCATGTCGATGTGCAGGTTGTTTAATGGATAGCAACTCAGAATGAGACATCAAAGAACCGCGTTCGAATTCCATTCGAGTTCATTACGCTCACTCATGCGCAAATATCCTTCAAAAAGGTACAGATCTCTCTTCATGAATCCCTAAGCTATGAATTAAATAATATGGCAAACTGGGCTCTTCAGCCTTGAGTGGCAACAAATCTAGGAAAAGAACAAACCTTAATTCAAAAACCATATGTAGCCCTGGTGAGACACATAGTATGCAGCTAATGAAAGGATTGTGTAGTTTGCAGTCTTTATGATCCTGACCGCGGTAGTTCTTGAGTGATTATCGAACCACATTACTGTTGAGTCAAATCTCTTCTTCCTCTGGAGGGAGATTGTCCACTATTCACGGCCTTATAGGAGGACTGCTATTACGTAACTGTTTATTACTCTTTTCTTTGTTTCTGTTGCTTCAAGTCTCTTCTTCATCTGTGAGGGGATTGTCCAGTATTCACTTTCATGGGAAGAGAATTG
Source organism: Acanthosepion pharaonis (assembly GCA_903632075.3). NCBI lineage: Eukaryota > Metazoa > Mollusca > Cephalopoda > Sepiida > Sepiidae > Acanthosepion > Acanthosepion pharaonis. Next base: position 1,294,833 of record CAHIKZ030000632.1, read on the forward strand.
ATGTTACATAGACATTTTTTTCTGATATTTGAGTTTTTTTTAAATAAAAGGGGAATTAGCTTGAGAACCACTTAATGATTTATAATGAAATTTAACAGTTGAAATGGCTAAATGTAACCGTAAGTTCTATGTTAACAGTTTCTTCTTTCGCACACCTCGCTTGTGGAACTCCCTTCCGGCTTCTTGTTTCCCAGACAACTTTGATCTTCAAAAATTTAAATTCAATATCAATCGTTATCTCATCAGTAGAACTTGAATGATTGTAGAATCACATTCCTGTTGCTTAAAATTTCCTCTTCATCTCTGAGATTGTCCAGAATTCGCTCTTATATAGGAGGACTGATATTACGTAACTGATACTATGGTACAATGCTTCCTTCTGTCATTCTTTGTATCAATCTCTCCTGGGAGTATCAAATTTTCCAAGAACTCTTTCCTCGTTATGAACCCTGTTGTTGTATAGAAAGGAATAAACTGTAAACTTATAGTAGCAATAAACGGCTGCAACAGGTCTCTTCTGTCTCTTGTCTGTAACACTTGCAGCCAATTCACAATTTAAAGAGGGTCTGTCGTAATAGCCCAACAGGTAACGTAGTAACGAAAAAATGGGGTCACAAATCAAAATTTCACTTCTCACCTACAGAAGCGCAGGTTCGTCTATCAAGCTCAGAAAAAAATCGTACTGCCGATAAGCAAAAAAACAACGGGTTTTATTAATTAAACGATTTTTTGATTGACCATGCCATTCAGGGGAGGAAAAAACATTTCATAGATTCTGTTACTTAAAGTGGCAGATTTTTGCTAACTACTTTTCCGTTGATCTTCCTTCGGCAGATCACACACAAAATACGAACTCTTTTCCGATGTATGATTCTCTCTTTACTACAAACCCAAGAAATTTCAACTCTCTCTTCCTGATGTTAAGTATAACGTGTTTTTTGTTTCAATTTTCTATAAAAAAAGTCCACGTTACTCACATGTTCAGACCATAGTATTCTCAGCAGCCTTCTGTAGAAACACGTCTCTATTGCATCAAGCCTTCTCATCTGTTCGGAAATTGTTTAACATTCATTATCATATAGAAGGACTGATATTAGAATCTATATTCTATAGAAATTCTACAGAACCACAGTTCTCTTCATCTATGAGGATTGTCCAGTATTTATTGCCATATACAAGAAGTGATATCACACTGCAGATCACCACTCGTATTTTTGTTTTTAATGACATTTCCTCGTTTCTTGATACTTTGCTTAAATTATGGAAGGCATTTTTCACTATTCCAGAGCTCTTTCGGATTTCGCAGACATATTTTCGGTTGTCTGTTAAAACACTTTTTGGTAGGTTATGCCTCGTTTTTCACTGTCCCTCTTGCTTTCAATCCATTTCCAGTGTCCATTTTGTTTCCATTTTATCTAAAACTTCGTCGTTGCTCACATATTCGTTTCATAGTATTCTCAGCATCCTTCTGTAGAACCACACCTCTGTTGCATCAAACCCCCTCCTCATCTGCCCGGAAATTGTTTAACATTCACTGTCATATAGAAAGATTGATATTATATTTCGAACGAGATTTTCTTGTTTCTTAATATTTTGCTTAGCTTTTGGGTGGCATCTTTCGCTATCCCAATACGCTTTAGGATTTCAGTGTCTGCATTTTTTTTAAAACATCCTCGTTACTCAGATGTTCAGTCTTTGGTATTCTCAGCATCCTTCTGTTGCTTTGAGTCTCCATTTCATCTATGCGGAAATTATCCAGTATTCATTGGCACAGTTCTTTTTGTTTCTAATAATATTTCCGTTTCAAAATAAATATCATGCGCCATTTTTTGCGGATGTACATTCGTGTTTATACATGTATCGGAAATTGTGGATGATTTCTCTGCGCGCGCGTGCGCGCGCGGGTGTGTGTGTGTGTGTGTGTGTGCGCGCGCACGCGCACGCCGGCGTGTCTGTTAGCGACAGAGAGCGCGCATGCGCACATGCTTGTATAATTTGCACTAAATCTTCTTGAAGCCTTGCAGTGTAAGCGGGCAATTATTTTCGTTCTGGGGAGACATTATACCTTATCGTGGAGCCTGTTTCAAACAAGCGCTTCATTCAACAGAAAAAGAAAGAGCGATTATTCATTTATAATTAACTTGCTTTAAGAAAATAAAAATTAGACCAGAAAATACGAAAGAAAAAAGAATATTAATTATTCTCGCCTATTTTTTCATTTTAAATTATGTTCCGGGATTTATTTTTTCTAACAACAAGAACTTAATGAACTCTACGGCCCACCCCAAATTTATCATCCTGTCTTCATATCCCTACTTCCTATACGTTTGTCTTTGTCTCTTTTTCTTTACCACTTCTCTCATCTTCATATATATATATATATATATATATATATATATATATTGGAAAGATTGTCCATGTATGCTTCTAATAATATGTAGATATAAGAAGGCCGATGAAAGAAATTCAAGAGATAAAAAAAACGAAAAAGTAAAAAAATAAAAATAATATTTTCTTTTAATTTTTCGTCTCGTTGATAAAGGACACAGGCGTGTCCGAAAATTCCCATTTTTAATATCTTTCTCATCATGCTTCCATTTTGTCAAAGGGGCGACTAATATACAATAAACATTATTAGTTTTATTATTAATATTATTATTTTTGTTGTTGTTTTATCTCTTGAATTTCTTTCATCGGCATTCTTTTTTAAACATTTTTTTGTTTATTTATTCTGCTTTGGGTTATCATCTTGCTTTCCAGTAAAAGTTTAAATATAAATTGTTCAATGCAATGTCTTAAAAGTTTCGGCTTTCATAAGACATTATCAAGAAGTTTGCTTGAAATATTGCTTCTTCACGTGACAGTTTGTGTTTTCATGTCTTTTTTATTAAATATATTATGCTTATTCCAAAGTTTAATAACATTTGTTGATATAGTTTTTTTTCCGTTTGTTATCGTTTATTGTTTTGTTTAATTCTTGCGGTATTTGTAATCGCTTTTTACAGTTTAAACTCAAGTTTTCCTCAAGCCACTCCATTTGTCAGGATGGAAAAATATTAATGATTTAATCGGTTCAGAAAGGCAGTACTGTGTAAAATCGATCCTAGACTTTTTAAAAGTTATTGAACTTTGTCATTTAAAAATGTCAAGTTTGAAACTGTGTTTGCATCTTTGATAATTGCATACATTTTTTATTTTATGAGTTTTTAAACTTTTTAAAACCTTTTTCTAAAAACCTTTGCTGCACTGGATGAGTAGGTTCTGAAACCCATGCACGAACACAGGTTCACTTAAGTATTGTAGATGCACCCTGGTGCAAATTAATTGAAACAAAACGAATAATTCCGTTATTATTTACTTTTTTTTCGTATTTTTCCAATGAAACATGACTCAGTGCACATGTTAGTACTTCGTATGTCCATTCCATGAAGTCTTTCCTTGCAGATTTGACCACAGATTCTTGATTGGATTCAAATCAGGAGAGTTTCCAAGCCATTCGATAGTACTTTGATTTGCTCACTGGTAACGTTTGCCAGTGTGTTCGTGCAGCAAGTTTCCTTGGAGTAACGTCCCTCGCAGACAATAGCCGTAGGACAACTAATCGACAGTTGAAACAATAGTGTCTGGACGTGATATAAATCTGATGCAATCACAGAAACAAATTTCATCATACACGCCGAAAATAGATTGATATTACTTCACACCACTGCAAATGACCTAATCTGAGAAAATAATAGAAATCGATTACACCTTGTCACTACAGTGCGTCTAAAACTGGTCATACGGTGAAAGAAAGGAAACTAAAGCGGTTGTTTCAATTAATTTGAACAAGGGTGTAGAAATATACGATAAAACAGACACTAGATTTTAAATTTTGATTCCTTTATAAGTTTTTATAAGACATCATATGGAATGAACTTATTTTGTTTTGGCTTTCGTAGTCAGGAGATCAATTTACAGTGAATTTACGTAGAAAAACGGGCCTTTATTAATATTTTGTCGTGATCTGGAGAAAAAGGATTCGAGCATCGTCGGGATCATCGAGTCAATGCGGACCATTCTTTCCTTAGTTTCATAGTATGTGCTTTGCGAGAACTACATAGTTTTTCCTTCTCCTAGACTAGTTGACAGCCAAAGCTATAGCTCTTTACCCACAGAAGGCAGAAGAAGAAATAGATTCATGCCTTTCCCAGGGGTATTAGCACGTAAGTGAATGTAATGAACTTGACTGGAATTCGAACTCGGCTCACTGATCCCTCAATCCGAACCGCTATCCATTACTCTACCAAGCCTCCTCACAAAATATACGTTCGCATGCCAGGAATTGAACCCGGCCAGCGTGGGTGAAAACCAGGAACACTAACCACGAGACTGGAGGAAAAGTGGGGGAAAAGAAACAAGTTACTATTTCTAGTCACAGTGCCTATTATACAATTTCTCCAAAATATTTGGTCAACAAAATTGCTGGAAACTTTTGCATTGACCCAGAGAGAGAGAGAGAGAGAGAGAGAGAGAGAGATTTTAATTTCTTCTATTGTAGTGAAACTGATACTGTCACAAACTGCTCACTTTAAAATGTCTGTATTGTTTTGTCGCTTGACACGTAAGATGACACCAAACTCGGTCACGTCCAATCTTTGACTCGTCAGCTTAATTCGCTGGGTCCTCTCAGATATTTTGCCTTGCCGTCTACGCACGTTTCGATCTAAGCTCGTGACTCTCAGCATGCTTCTTAATGTGAAACTTTTAAACAAAATATAACAGCAGTAGTATATATATATAATATATATATATATATATATATATATATATATATATATATATATATATTTAATTTCATATAGACAAAACAGTTTTATTACAAAGATGTAACTTAGTTTCGGTGCATTTTAATTGCACCTCAAATTTTGGTTATCACCAGTCGAAGTGAAATTGAAATGCTCCGAAACGAAGTTGCATCTTTGTAGTGACTAAACTGTTTTTATCTATATTAAAAAATTATAATAAATAGTTATTTCTCTACTATTAGTATCGAGGACTCTTTTGGGTTAATGCTGTGAATTTATATATTACTTTCGTTTTCATTGCATGACTCTGGGTTTCACACTTTTGCGATCATCAGACAAAATGGTTTATGCTTGTTTGACTATGTTTGGTAGTGGAAGGGGAATCTACTTCTGCATTTGTTCCGAATGCGTGTCTATGGGTATAAGAGTGTCACCCCCCAAACAAACACAGAAAAAAAAATAAACCAGTTTGATGATCGCAAATGTGTGAAACTCAGGGTCACAAACTCATATCCATACAACTGAATATCACTAATATTGAGCGCTTTCCAATAAGTACTTCGCATATATATATATATATATAATTATTTTTTAAATATGATTCTTTCGCTACGTAAGAGTTCTCATGTTTCAAAACAAGACCCCAAAGCTACAAATATAATTATTTCCCAAAATTCCCTGCCTTTCATATATATATATATATATATATATGTGTGTGTGTGTGTGTGTGTGTGTGTGTGTGTGTGTGTGTATGTATGTATTTATGAATAAAAAAAAGAACAGCAAGATATATAATCCAGAGTTCTTATAGATATTTTTATTTTTACAAAATAGTGCTCAATGTAAATTTACAGAGCATTAATATTAAAAATTAATTGACTTAAAATATGTTTTTTTTCACTACACAGTTCTAACCATGTTTCAAATATATATATATGTGTGTGTGTGTGTGTGTGTAGATTTAATAGGCCGGTTAATAAAATTTGAGGAATAAAAATCCAACAAAATGATAACAATATTGGCCATAAAATTGTTGATATTTATTATATATTAACCTTTTGACAAAAGTGAAACACAAAGAGAAAGATTTTAAAATCGGAATTTTCGGACACGCTTATGCCCTTTTTCAGCGAGAGGAGAACTAAACAAAAAATTTTAGCAGGAAACAGACTGTCACCTCTGGGGATTGACTTCACTGTTCACTTTTATATTTACATACGCTCTATCCCATATATTGAGCATATTAAGCCATAGATATAGCATTACTTAAAACCATATTTTATCATCGCTTCCATTACCATTCGCATGTAAAAATCATATCAGCTCGCGATAAGAATATCCTGTTATTGTTAAACGAAACAATTCTCAGTTAACTCACTACGACACAGGTTAAACGTTATAGACAGAACAATCAGCAAATATACACGAATAACAAATGTAACCTAGTCTATATAGCAACAGATATACCGTAAAGTTTCTTTAAACTAAATAACTCAAAAACGAAAGATTTGCAGATATATGTTTATATGAACTTTATCCTTGTTTTGGCGTGAGGAACCCACCTCCAATGTTTGTAAAAGTATTTTGATACACTACATATATATATATATATATATATATATATATATATATATATATATATATGTATATATATATATATATATATATATATATATATATATATATATATGAAGCAATTTTGAGGAAATTTTTGATTTTGTTGTGTAATTTATATGCTCTGTTATAATAAATACATTGAGCTCTTTTTCTACATTTATCTGTACTATGCATATATATATATATATATATATATATATATATATATATATATATATATATACGTTATTATATTGAATACTTCGCATTTGAAATAGATGCCGCATTTTTATTATTTTTCTACATATGTTTATATGAACTTTTGTCCTTGTTTTGGTATGAGGGACCCCTCCCAAAGTTTGTCAATGTATTTTGATACACACGATATATATATATATTATCAAGTTCACCCTAAGCAAGGGAGTAAAGCTACTAAGACACAAGGTGTTTCTGGATGTCGAAGATTTAGAAACAGAAATATTATTAATGAGCGAGAACAGAGGAAGATTAACCAGGATGACTCTAGATAGCGATTAACATTTCATTTAGATTTTTGGAGATTGAAGTAGGCTAGACCACATGGACCCGGAATGGAGTTCCACAAGCGAGAAGTGCGAGAAAAGAAACTGTTAGCACAGAATTTACGTGGTTACATCTAGCCAACTCAAAATAATAAGACTTGAGGGCTTTACACTGATTAACCAATCGAATAGGATTTGGTTGATCTGAGTAAAGCCGTCAAGCATTTTTTTTTTAAATCAGAATGCATTTTGCTTTTGAAACCAAATAATCATTCACTCGCCAGTAATTTACAATCACCTGAGGAGACGGATGGTTATACGTTGAAACATGACTACATTTGTGTAGCGATTCTGACATGTTTTTTTTTGTTTTTTGTTTTTTTGTTGGTGTTGTAATGTCCTAAAATAAATAATATTGCTCAACTATGTATTGAGCCCTCTTTTGAATTAAATGTTACAAACCTTACGTTGGAAGTGTACTCAATTCCTTCCATCGTACCTGGATATATATATATATATATATATATATATATATATATATATATATATATAGAAAGAAAGAAAGAACAGTAAGATATATAATCCGGTGTTCTTATAGATATTTTTATTTTTACAAAATAGTGCTCAATGTACATTTACAGAGCATTAATATTATAAATTAATTGATTTAAAATATGGTTTTTTCCGCAACACAGTTCTAACCATGTTTCATGCTTTTAGCTTCCATTTTTGAAACATGGTTAGAACTGTGTAGCGGAAAAACATATGTTTTTATAGATATTTTTCGGTGTATTCCGGTGTTCTTATAGATATTTTTTATTTTTACAAAATAGTGCTCAATGTACATTTACAGAGCATTAATATTATAAACTAATTGATTTAAAATATGTTTTTTTTTCCGCTACACAGTTCTAACCATGTTTCATGCTTTTAGCTTCCATTTTTGAAACATGGTTAGAACTGTGTAGCGAAAAAACATATTTTAAATCAATTAATTTTAATACAATATATATATATATATATATATATATATATATATATATATATATATATTATGTTTATACGTTCTTTTTATAGATAGAAATATTTAATTAAATGCCCTGTTCATAATAAACAAAAACATTTTTTTATAAACATAAAAAAAATGTCTTAACAAAATTGTCGGACTTTTTCCATTTGATTACATATATATATATATATATATATATATATATATATATATATATTAATATATTTCACCCCAAGCAAGGCGGGAGTGTCACTAACACGCAAGGGGTTACAGAGAGTGGGAGCAAGAGAAAAGAGGCGTGGTAGAGGAAAGGATGAAGAGAAGAAGGCAGAATAGATCAAAGCATCTGGAGATGTCGACTGACATTGCATTTGAATAGTTGAAGATTATAGCTATCAGGGAAGCAAGTAAGAGGAAGGTAGTTCCACAGACAGGAAGTGCGAGACATGAAGCTATTGGAGTAGAAAAGATGTCTACATTTAACCGTTTCAACAGTGAAATGTTGGGACTGAGATGCCACCCTCGTAGCACGTTTACATCCACGCAGTTTGGAAACCAGCGAAAGTAGCTCGTCGGAGCAGTTACCGTGAAAGTATTTGTAGAAAAGACAGAGGGAGGCGACGGCACATCTGTAAAAGAGCGACTGTAAGCGTGATGCCAGATCAGGACCAACAATATTGCATATTCGTCTCAGGATTTTGTCGAGGGCCTTCATGGCGACAGTGCCACTAGAACGCAGGAAGGGAGAGTGAAAGAGGAGGAGAAGATTAATAATGGGGAGGATTGAAGAAAGGACAAAAAAGGAACAGGGTTCAAGAAGACAGAAGATTGCAGCTGACGTTGGATTTAAATTGTTGAAGATTGTAGTTATTGGGGAGGCAAGAAATAGGAAGGGAATTCCTCAGGTGGGTAGTACGAAAAAAACGAGAAATGTAGGTTGCATCTGGCTAGTTCAACAGTAAAACGGTGAGACCTAATTGCCATTCTAGTAACTTAAATCCATGTAGAAGTGGCACAAGAGAAAAAGATTGTGCAAGCAGTAGGAGCATAAGTAAGCCTAAAATAATATTAAAGTATTGTGATAAGCAGAAATCATAAGATGGAATGAATCTGGAAGTATCAATTAAGAGTGGAATTATTTAATCATAAAAAGCTGAAATGTTTAAAGCGACCACCATGAAATGATACGCTCCTGAGGTGTGCAATAAGACTTCATTTTTAGGGGGTTCGGGCAGAGGTTTTTTTTTATTGTAATTGAAAATTCCAACGTTAGGTATGATTCACATATACGAAATGAAAACCGTGACCTTTGACCAAGTAAAATGATCTATCTGTGTGGGCAAACGAGATTTGCTCTCATATGTCAGATGCGTTTCATATTCCTACGATGAAATAACATGTGCAAGGCCTGAACACCCAAGACTTCACGATATATGATCAAACAATGTTTTTTGTTAGACGAAGACTTAACTTATATAAGATTCATGGGGGCACCCAGAGATAAACAAACTAGAAGAGGTTTATAAAAAAAACAAACTTGGTAAGTTTAAGCTAAGGGAGGCACTCTCTATATTTCCTTGTGCCACATGAAGCATCAGATTTTTTTTTAATCACTCACCACAAGCACGTTGATAATGCCACTAAAACGAAATAGTTTATTGTGAGTGAAAGAGAATGAAAAGATTTTAAATAGGAGAAAGTATTAAAAAAAAAAAGAACAGAGTCCATGCAGACTAAAGATGGCGACTGACGTTACATTTAAATGTTTGAAGATTGCAGGTGGCAAGGCGGAGCTTTTAATCTCAGAATTCGTGGGAGGACTGAGCTCCAATTTCGCATTTATATGAATAATATAAATTCCATAATATAGTTTTTACTTAATTAGATATTATGTTTCTCTAACTCTTCAAATGTTGAATGTATAACTAATTCTAATTTCTGTTTTCCCATCTTTACACTATATTAATTTTATCTTATAAATTGTCCCCTGTTCTGTCATCCATGAAATAAAAATAATTGTTTGTACGGAAAATAAGGATCTACGTACATCATATCGTATTTAAATTAAGTGGCGACAGAAGAATTATCGTTGAACTTTTAAAAGGTGAGCTTAAACATTAATTCAATACTTAACTACAGCGATCAATTTGTAGTTTATTGATGCCTATCGCATCTACTCCTTTCGAGCAATTGTAATGATGGCAAAACCAAGAGTCCTCCACAGGAGCTAGTTTAAATGCTCCCGGATAGGGCGGCTTTTGAGCTAGTTTATTATAAAACGTGCACTGCAATTTTGGATACAAAAGGAAAATAATTTATTCCCCTTGAACTATGAAATCAACGATAATGGCTTGTATAATGTATTAATATATATTTTAACCTCGCATAATCTGACAACCCTGAGATCAACGAAAATCGTTCTCTGTGTCTAACTTTTCTAGGGCTTTTGAATGAGCTATGAATCATTGAAATCGGACCAGTGGGAGCGGAAGAGTTGCTTGGACATACACAAACACAGACACATACGATGTACTTTATATATAAGATTAGTGCACAAATGATCTATGCATCAGTTGCACACAAAACCACTATGTTCAAAGAAAAAAAAACATGAATTTCACACTGTTCCGTGTGAGTTCGTTTCAAACATCCTCGTTGCCACTGTTATAATTCGTGCTAAAGGAGACGCTTGACTTTATAGGTACTTACTACCTATAATGTAATCATTCATGGGGGTGACTGGTTATTCCATTACATCACACACAAAAACATAACTCAATGAATATTTACTACAAGTCAATGTGACTTTTGCTGTTGCCTTTCAGAGACCAGTCCAGTTCAGAAATGTGCTGCTTCACCTTAACAAGTGCCACTCTCATATCATTTTCACAACAAAGTCTGTTCCTTTTCTTCGTTTTCATGTCTACCATACTTGAAAAGGATTGCTTGTAGAAATACGTTATAACAAACAGTATGAGTATCTCAAGGGCTTTCTTAGCAATAAGAGGATAAGCTACGATCTGGGATGACTCCAAGGCGTCATTGAGAGCGTTGTTGTTCTGAAGAGTTGCTGTTGAACCTGGCTTTGCTGAAGTTCAACGACTTCATTGAGGTATTCATTGATATGTCTTGACCTCTGCCGAACCCACTGAAAATAGATGCTTTGGTTACATCTAGTGTTGTGGTAAAGAAAAGAAAAAAAACTGTCAACTTATAGTAGCAATAAACGTCTGCAATAGGTTTCTTCCATCTCTTGACCGCAACACTTGTAGCCAAACCACAGTTCAAACGATAGTCCATCGTAACAGTCCAACAGGCAATGTAGAAACGACAAAATGGGGTCCAAATCCAACCTCTACTTCTCACTAGCAAAAAAGCATATTCATCTGCCAAGCTCAGAAACAATCTTACCCGTTAGCGAAAAACAATGGCTTTTATTCACCAAGAGATACTTCTGATTAGCCACACCATTCAGAGGAGGAAAGAACATTAGTATAGTTTCGGATTCTTAATTAGTAGATTTTTGCTAACTATTTTCAGTAATTTTTCTTTGGCAGATCGCACACAAAACGCAAACTCTTTTTCGAGGTAGATGATTATGTCTTTCACTACATCTAGTTATTTCAACAGTAAAATAAGTAGACAAAGGTTCCAAAGAAAAAAAAAGCTCATTAGGAGACAAGTGCCACGAAAAGATGGAGAATAACCACATCAAGACAGTGGAAAGTGACTGGAACCAAGATGCCAGATCAGGACTGATAACATTGCAGAACCTTCTTTGGATTTTATCCAGAATCACCATACCAGGTGAAGCAACAATATTCAATGCACGGACGAATTATACAGTGTGAGGCAAAGTTGTGCACCATTGGGGTTAATTGATAGGTCGAAGAGGTGTGGTCACTGAGGTTACCAGACCTCAAACCCTTGATTGTTTTTCTATGGGTTCATTTGAAAGCAATTGTTTATCAGATGCACCCAAGAAATATTGAGGAACTTAAAGAAAGAAATCAATATGAATGCAGTAAAATAACAGAGAAATCTCTCGGGTTTCTTAATGCTTCATGCAGGCACTGAACTAAAACACGTTTTGAAAAAAAAAGAGAGGACATCTTGAACAGCATATATAACAACTAAGTAACTTCTAAATAAAATTTTCTTGTGTAATTGTGGTTTCAATAAATTATCCCTATGCTACACGACTTTTGACTCACCCTGTAAATTTACAAATGCGCATGACGGATACTAACGAGAACTTATAGCCTTGGGCAAATTAATTGAAACAACCGCTTTAGTTTCCTTTCTTTCACCATACAGTCAGATTTAGACCCACTGCAGTGACAGGGTGTAATCGATTTCTATTTGTTCCTCAGATTAGGTCATTTGCAGTTCTGCGCAGTAATATGAATCTATTTTCGGGGTGTCGTATGAAATTTATTTGGCCTTGAAAAATATTGCATCATCCTTATATTATATCAGATTTGCACAATTGTCTCGACTGTCGATTAGTTGTCCTACGGCCATTGTCTGCAAATGACGTTACTCCAATGAAGCGTACGAAAATTGTAACGCCACACGAACACAATGGCAAGCTTTACCAGTGAGCAAATCAAAGTATTATCGACTAACTCGGAAACTATCTATCCAATCGAGAATCTGGGGTCAATCTGCAAGGAAAGATTTCGTGGAATGGACATATGAAGTACTAACATGTGCACTGGGTCATGTTTCATTGGAAAAATACGAAAAAAAGTAAATAATAACGGAATTATTCGTTTTGTTTCAATTAATTTGATCGTGGCTCTCCACGTCTTCCTGTATAATTAATTTGTACGAGGGTGTAGTTATATACCACCAACTTTTTGTTCTCTTCGTAGTGTTGACTATCTGAGGGATGGAATATTAAGATCTTAGATACTATGTTGAAAACTTGTATATCAGTTATGTAATAAATATATTTGGTAATCTTTGTCATTTTCATAATTCCAGATATTCTTAAGGAAACAAGTGTCTGGGAGCAAATGAAACAGTTTGGACCGAACAATGACGAGTTTCGTTGCAAGAATATACAGGGTGTTCCATAATGATGGGACACATTTTAAATGCAGGTATCTTGGATTATAAAAAGAAACACAGATATCAAATACATTTATTGCATAACGGACATACAAAGAGTTCAACCTATTATCTAAGATTTGAATATCACAACCCTGAGGTGGTCGCCATTATGAAAACATGCACAAGATCGCTCTCTCATTTTCATGCACAGTCAGCATTGCCTGCCTCACAGAAATCTGTCACAGCACGCAGGAACATGTTTCTAGATCATGCCTGTCACTTTTTAAAATGGTCTCGGAATTTCCTTTGAGCTGGTGAAGTATGCTTTGACAGTGTATGCCATTTCGTTTAGAGTCAACGACATTATGAAGGTCCACTGCCAGCTAAAGTGATATCAGATACCTGTATGAAATAGCAAAATCTTAGATAATATGTTGAACTCTTGTATATCAGTTATGTAATAAATATATTTGGTACTCTGACATTTTTATAATGCAAGATACTTTCTGTGTCCCATAATAATGATAAACCCTATATATAACCTTGATAAGAAGTTGGGTAAAAGAATAAAAAAAGATCACTGCTCATTCTCTTGTTCTTCGACTTTGATGGTTACAACCAAAACCATTACCGGAAAGCTAGAAAAATAAATCGAAACGAAACTTTTTTTTTCTTTTTTTTCAGTTGAGTTACTATTTTCCAACCCCCAGTAGCACGTTATTACCTTTTCCCCACCTTGGGTTTATTTATTATGATTTCTTTCCAAACGTCTGATTTTTGCAGCAATCAAAATATACATGCTTGTTATTCGACAGATCTTTCTTTTCGGTCTCTCTTGGTCGAAAGGATGACTGGGTAAAACAATGAAACGCCATCTCAAGGCTTTTTTCGACATCAAAGGGAAGTAAAAGCGGAACTAAGAAGAAGAAAAAAGTAACGGACAAGGTTAGTTAATGAATTTCTATTTGTTTAAATATGTCCCTATCTGTTTACCCTTTTATCAATCCGTCTGTATGTATGCTGATTTTCTAAGCATGGCTTAGATGTGGCACAAGGACGAATGCATGGCGCACATAGTAATTAAATGAATTTTGATCTGAAGTGTTCGCTGCATAATGTTCATTCTTTATACTTTATATCCAATCCTGAATTAACTGCATTGTTGAATAAAGAAACTATGGTTGTAAAATACATGTTTATTTCATCAAAGATCATGGATATATCGAAGTATATATATATATATATATATATATATATATATATAAGTGTAGTCTGCTACATAGTTATTAGGTAAATTTAAAGATGAAATTTTCCATGTATAATGCTTGATCTACGTGATTAATACTAATCGCTAAATTAAGTTCATTGACAAAAAAGTCGACAGTTTGATACATAGTTATTAGGTAAATTTCCAGGTGAAATTTTCAATGTATAATGTTTGATCTACTTGATTAATATTAATCACTTAAGTGCATTGACAAAAAAAGTTCACAGTCTGAAATATAGTTATTAGGTAAATTTCCATGTGAAATTTTCAATTCATAATGCTTGATGTATGGGATTAATATTAATCAATTAAGTGCATTGACAATATATCCATAGTCTGAAACATAATTATTAAGTAAATTTCTATGTCAAATTTTCAATTCATAATGCTTGATGTATGGGATTAATAGTCACCACTTAATTAAGTGCATTGACAAAAAAAGGGATTGAAGAATAAACATTTGTAAAATAAAGGCTTTTTTCTTCAATAGGCTACGGTCATATTGCTATTCTTCCCTATCTATATTCTCCTGTAACCTAAATTTTTGTTCTCTGTTTCGTCGCAGAAAATCTACATGTGTGAGTTGGAGATGAGGAAGACGACGATTATATTCTTTATTAACTCTAAAACATCGACACTTAAACTAACACTCCAAATATGGTAAAAAATCCTTGGAATGCGCACAAAAGAAACAGCACTATTCTTCAGCGAGTTCTACGGGAACACATTCTGCTCCAAATCATTAAGCAGCAACAAAAAAGATCCCTGGGCCATATAATTCGAAAACAAGTACTTGAAGATCTTTGTCTGTGAGGATGTTTCCATGGTTCAAAAGCCAGAGTAATACAGCGAACCATATTTGTGACTGAAGCTCAGATGCCAGGTTAAGACCAATAACATTGCAATTCTACTGCAATGCGTCAGCCATGCTAATGGAAGGCATAAAGTGTTCTCTCAGACGATTAAAAGTTTCGTTTTAGAGGCGTTAAAATTAAGAAGTCATTCCTTCTCCCAGTTAACAACTGATTGTAGATCATTTTAGGTCAACTGCCAATTTGACCTTAGCGAATCGATCATATTTACTGTTATATATAGCTGCTGGGATCAAATAATGCGACAAACACACACACACACATATACTACACCTTAAAATCTGTATTTTATCATTCATATATATATATATATATATATATATATATATATTACTGTAATTATTGAACAATATAGTTCATGCCATATTCACGGAAAATCTACCAGTAAAAAAGAATTCTCTTATTACTATATTTGTACAAAAACGCACAACCTTAAAATTTAAATTCAAACTCAGCGTTGCGACCGCACGTTCCAAAACAATAACACATTTCACATAGCATTTTTTCGGATTGCATCTCTATTTTCGTTATCCTCATATTACTGAGAAGTAAAAACAAGAACAAAATCTACTTCCATACCTGATGATGTCTGTAGGAACAGACGAAAGCTTGTAAAAAATTAAAAAGACCTTACGCAAATGGAATTTATAAACAGGGATCATATCATTCATATCCAGGTTCGGGGTTGATGTATCTTATTATATTGTTTGCGACGAAGTATTCTCGCCATTTAAATCCTTAACCTCTATATTTGTTTTTTGTATGAATGATTCATGAATTTATATATATATATATATATATATATATATATATATATATATATAATGCATAAAAGGTTGGATCAGAGTGATAAAGACATTGAACATAGAATAGGTTAAGTTTCGCCCAACACCTCAAGTTGCTACAAAACCAAAACATTAACCTGAAAATTCGAGTCATGTTCTTAAACAAGCTCGTCAGATTGAGACTGATACATGAATGCCATGCATGGCGCAAAAATCGTTCAGAAATATTTAAAGTTTTGGCTATATACAACGGCTTTCTCAGATCAATTGTCCAAAATGGCTTCGAGCGATTGACGCGTGAAGCCTCCTCGGACACTAACCTTCAACGAATCTCGTGGACTGGTGCTACAGCATCCCAAACAAAGAATTGTGGCAAATAACAGAAACCACATTGTTTGAGGATTTTCAGCAGCAGCAACAACTAAAATGAATAGCATAACTATCTTGAAGAAACAATAATGACATAATCAAAAGACACACGTTAAACATTACCCTAAACAAAAGTCAAGGAAGGAAGCCTCCAATACTGGAAAGACCAATAACAGCTACCGGACCTAAGAAATCAATTTTCCTGAACAATATCAAGAATCTGATTAGACAACTTGAAAGTATCAGTATAAAAACAAATAGACACAATAAGTCTATATTAGTCAATGAAACATATTTGAATGATAATATACTGCTTAAATATAAAGATGCCGAGTGTAACAGCAAAATTGTCCAAATCGTGTAACAGCAAAATGGACCAATTGTTAGATTAAGCTTTGAACCATTGTATCTTGGAAATGATTAAAGATATCTTACTGGAATTTTCCGAGGATTTTATAACACTATTGTACCCTACTTTGAGCAATAAGAATGTATAATTACTCTCTAAGCTTAACAGAAGAATCGTGATGAAATCGATCGTAAACGAAAATGACATGGTCATTATTAATTAATCATAGCTAAGGATCGGAATCTCATGAAGGATTGAAATAAAGTTCATATATATATATATATATATATATATATATATATATATATTCCAGCATAATTTTCCAACTTATTCAAGATGATCTTCTCCCTGTCTAACCTTCTAACTTTCTGTCTTGGAATAACAAGGTGCCTCACAGCTTTCACGTACAAATTCATTTTCAAATTTTTTCACTGCTCTTCGTGCTGTCATAGCTGAAACTCCTCTCTCATGTGCCAAACGTCTTATGAAATGATATATATATATATATATATATATATATATATGTGTGTGTGTGCAAATGTGTGTGTGTGTGTGTGTGTGTGTGTGTGTGTAAACTAAAAAATAGATCATATTAAGTTTTAGCCTAAGTTTTGACGTCACCCACCTACTAAAAATCGGGCGGGAAATTAATTCACTCTCGTCACATCAGGTTTTAGGACACTTATTACAAGGTAAAAGGGCATAAGACTCTTTAACTGAATCGTCCAACAATAATATAAACCAGTAAGAACTCATCTTAGATATGACGATAAACTGCATCCGCGTCCTGGGTAAGACGATAAACTACATCCTACAGCAAGGCCTCTGATCAAGAGGTTTTGAGGAGCATGGAACCACCTCTTAATTGCTGGTGTTCCCAGGTCAACTCTGGCCTGGGGTAGTAGCACCTGTTTAGGGTCCCAGCTATGGACAATAGTTAGCCACAAAAGGGGTCAAAACACTATGAATGTAAAAAATAGGTTTTAATGCCAACAATACATTTTTGGTAAAATTTTTACTAGCAATACATTTTTAAAAAAAATATATTAGCAATACATTTTTTTTAAAATATTACCAACAATATATTTTTGAAAAAAAAATAGTATCAGCAATAAAAATCTTGTCGACATTAAATAACTCAAATTTAACTAGCTTCATATTTTGAGCAGTCTGTGTATAACACCGACATAATTCAATTTCTGCAGCAAATTAATTAAAAAAAAGCTTACAATGGAATACGTGGTGGTTATTACCATTTTAGTTTTGTAACTTACTGTAGCGTTGCCAAAGGTATTCCACAATTTGGTTATATGTATTTGATTCATGTGGATTTGCAAAAAAAGTTACATAAATAAGTTTTAATACCAGCAAAACATTTTTGGAAAAATATTACCTGAAATACTTGTTGAAAAAATATAAGCAGCAATAAAAAATCTTGTCGGCATTAAATAACCCATTGAGGTAGATAATCCGGAAAAGAAAACAAATTACTAAGAATGCAGTTATCCGTGGTCAAATATTTCTTAATTTACTCCAAAGTTATAAATTACAACTTCATTCCAATTGCATCAAGTGGATTTAAATGGAGGCTGCTGAAAGTAAAAATTAATATAATTAATAGAGAAAAACGATGAATAAAAAAAAGGGAAAAACTATACACAAACAGCAAAAGTACAATTGTTAAATTAGTTGCATGGAACGTTCCGTTTTCACGGTCAGAGCTAGTACTATGGAAGTGACGGTAATTGTCTGTAATTAATTTTTTCTTACTCAAATCGTGGATTTCTCTACACGTATCCGTAATAAATCTGAGCAACATGCTTCTTTACTTGATTTGTTACTTACCTCCTCGCTTTTGACGAGCTTCGCAACACTGTCCTCTTGGCAACTCGGATCACTCTGCAGTATCTTTTGATATTTCATTCCAGTCATTTATTAAACAGGAACATCCTGTTCATAGAATCATTCTGTTATGCTGATTGGGATTCACTTCATGACTTTCTTCGAGACGGCCCTTGGATTGATATTTTTAACCTTCATATTGAGAATTGCGCCATTGAATTTTCTTCTTGGGTCAAAGCCGGTATAGATGCTTTCATTCCTTCTTGGAAATACCAGGTGAAACTTAAGTCTACTGCATAGTTCACACCAACATGTTCTGCCTCTATAGACCACAGGAACCACTATTTCCGGCGATACAGTCTTGATCCAAACAGACACCTATTCGTAGCTGCACGTAATAAATGTAAACATGTCTTTGAAGGAGCTAAGTCTTTGTTTACTGAGAGAATGAGGCATCGTGTTGCATCTAAAAACTTTGACTCTTGTGATTACTGGTGGCTCTCTAATAGTGTATTAAATAAGAGTACGTTTTCTGTTCCCCCTCTCTTCAATCAATTTGAGGCGTTAACATCTGCTGATAAAGCTGAATGTTTTGACCGTAAATTCTCTTTAAACAAACTCTCCTTTTGACTCATTTGGAGTGTTCTTCCCTAATTCTGCATTTAGAACGGAGTCTCTTTTGAGTAATATGCATATAAACCCTTCTATGTTTTCTGCTTTCATCTCTAACCTGGATCCCCACAAGGCATGTGAACTTGATGGTATTACTGTAATATTCTTTATGAAGTGTTCTGAACTGGCTCGTGTTCTCTCTAAACTGTATAATAAATGCCTCGTTGCCTCTTCCTCTTGTTGGAAATCCTCATGTGTTGTTCCAATTTTTAAGAACTCAGGTGAACCATCAGATTCTTCCAACTATTGGCCTATTAGCCTTCTACCACTTTTGGGGGGAAATTCCTAGAGGCCCTAATCAATGCTGAATTGTTTAAGCATCTCACATCATAGGACCTTCTTTCAAACAAACAGTATGGATTTCGTTTCTCTCGGTCAACTGCTGATGTATTGACTATCATCGCGGAAAGTGTCTATCAAGCTTTAGATAAGAATGGTGAAGTTCGGGTTGTTGCTTTCGACAGGGTTTGGCATACAGGTGTTTTTCACCAGCTGAAATGTTACGATATCTCCGGACAAATTTTTTTAACTGATTCAGTCTTTCTTATCACATCGTGAAATGAACGTCATCCTGAATGGCCACTCTTCTAAATCCTTTTGTCCTAATGCAGGTGTTTCCCAGGGCTCTATTCTTGGTCCTGCTTTGTTTTGAATTTTCATTTACGACCTTTCCCGATGGTATTAGCTCTCAACTTGGTATCTATGCTGATGACAACCATTTACATCTGTCTCGATAGTAAGCCCGATCAGCTCGGTTTGCTGCTGATGACCAAAACGACCTTGTTGTTATTGTGGAAAGAGTTTATTAAGCTTTAGATAAGAATGATGAAGCTTGGGCCATTGCTTTGGACATCTCAAAAGCATTCAACAGGGATTGCAGACCAGTCTTCTTCACAAGTTGAAAAGTTATCTCTCTGGATATATTTTTGAGTTGATTAAGTCTATCTTATCTAATCCCAAAATGAAAGTTGTCCTGAATGGCCACTCTTCTAGATCCTTCTGTACCAATGTAGGTGTTTCCTAGAGCTCTATCTTTGGTCCTACTTTGTTTTTAATTTTCATTAACGACCTTCCTGATGACATCAGCTGCTCAGCTTGGTACCTATGTTGTGGACGCAACCATTTACTCCTGTTTTGATAGTATGTCTGAGCATTTTGATAAAGTTAAATTAGCAGCTGATCTAAACAAAATCTCTAACCTGGAACATCACAAAGCATCTGGACCCGATGGCATCCCTGTAATAGTCATTAAGAAGTGTGCTCCCGAATTAAATCCTGTTCTCGCTAAACTGTAAAATATATGCCTCACTGCCTCCTGTTTTCCAATCAGCTGGAAGTCATCGCCTGTTGTTCCAGTTTTTTAGAACTCTGGTGAACTGTCCGACCCTGCCGACTATAATCCTATTAGCCTTCTATCTATTTTTGAGGAAACTGCTAGAGTCCCTATTCAATGCTGAACTGGTCCATTGTTGTGGTGTCCTCTCTCTAATGAGTCTATTGTGGACTCTTCCACTTACTATAAAATTAGTAGGCAAGTAAGCCTCGTGGGGAACAGTAGTATAGATTGAACGCTGGTCAACCGACACACACTCCCAAGTCGTGTAATACTCTTCTGTTGTATTTACTGTTCAATACACGATTTATCTGCAACCTCTTGTTTTGTTATTTATTAACCATTTACTTGGTCACAACATCCATCATCTCTCGTCGCAGGGACTTTTTTTCAGACAAGCAATATGACTTTCGTTTCTCCTGGTCAATTGCTGATGTACTGACGATAGTTGCGTAAAGAGTCTATCATGTTCTAGATAAGAATGGTGCTGTAGCATTGGGTTTGGTATCTACTTCACAAGCTGAAAAGTTACAGTATCTTCGGACACCTGTTTGAACTGATCCAGTCTTTCTTATCAAATCGTGAAATGAAAGTTGTCTTGAACGGCCACTCTTTTAGATCCTTTTGTACTAATGCAGGTTTCACCCAGTGCTCTAATCTTGGTCCTACTTTGGTTTGAATTTTCATTAACGATCTTCCTAATGGCATCAGCTCTCATCTTGGTTTATACACCCATGACACAACCATTTACTCGTGTCTCAATAGTAAGTTGGTAAGATCAAATTAGCGGCTGATGTCAAAAACGATCTTCAGTTTGTTGTCAACTGGAGCAAAGAATAGCTTGTTAATTCTAATGCCTCCAAAACTAAACTGTACTCTATTAAACATCTGAGAGACCACCTTCTGACTTCCATCAGCATGGCTAATGCTAAATTCTAGAAGAGTGACTTGTGGCGCTTTGTCAGGCGAGCATAAAATGGAAAGACTGTATTGAATCTATTGCTAGGTCTTCTGTTAAGAAAGTTGGTTCACTGTGTCAAGCTAGACAACTTTTCTCTCCAGAATCTATCTTACATATCTATAAGTCTCCCAATCGCCCATACTTGGGATATTGCTGCAACCTATGACCCGGTGCTCTTACTGTATATTTAGAGATCTTTGATAAAAACCAAAGAAGAATCAGCAATATTGCGGGTCTGTCAAGCATTAGATAAGAATGGGAGAGCTCAGGCTGTTGCTTTCGACAGGATTTGGCATACAGGTTTTCTTCACAAGCTGATAAGTTACAGTGTCTTCGGACAAAAGTTTTAACTGATCCAGTCTTTTTTATCGTGAAAAATCGTGAAATGAAAGTTATCCTGAACGGCCACTCTTCTAGATCCTTTTGCAATAATGCAGGTGTTTCCCAGGGCTCCATCTTTGTTCCTACTTTGTTTTCATTAAAGACCTTCCTGATGACATCAGCTGCTCAGCTTGGTATCTCTGCTGATGACGTAACCATTTACTCCTGTTTTGATAGGAAGTCTGATCAGTTTGATAAGGTTAAATTGGAAGCTGGTGTCATAAACGACCTTCAATCTGTTGTTAGATGGGGCAAAGAATGACATGTTACTTTCAGTGCTTCCAAAACTGCTCTCTGTTAATCATCTGAGTGACACCTTTCTGTTGTCCGTCAGCATGGCTAATGCTAATCTCCAGGAGACTGGCTCGTTGGGCCTTATTGAGCCATCATTCTTGACTGACATGAAGTGGAAAGACTATATTGAATCCATTACTAGATCAGCTGCTAAGAAGGTTGGTTCACAGTGTCGGGCTAGTTCTCTCCAGAATCTATCTTACATATCTATAAGTCTACCATTCGTCCATGCTTAGAATATTGCTGCCACATATAGTCTGATGCCCCTGCTGTTTATCTTGAGCTTCTTGATACCAACCAAAGAAGAATCAGCAATATTATTGATCCTAATCTGGCAGCTCGGCTTCAGTCACTTTTCCGCCGCCGTAGGTTTGCCTCCCTGTGTCTTTTCTATAAATACTAAATAGTTCAGATATGCTCTTCGCTACTAGGGTTTAGATTTTTTAATCTGTTATTGTACTTCTCTCTCCCCCACTACTAGTTAGGATTTTCATAGAGACAATGAGGTATTATGGGGGATGTGGTAAGAATGGTAAGTAAGAATGGGTTGTTTTGGTGTAAGAAATATTGTGCTATGTTTGGACCAGTGATCGTGGCTAGCTAAGTTTAATATTAGGACAGATGAAGACCGTTCTTTTCCCCATTCCTTATTTTGGCCTTGTGCCACATTTCTGTAAATACTGCAGAATAAATATCTCCCTTTGCTATGGTACCTAAACTTTATGAATTTAAGCACAATACTAGACGGGTGACTAATTTTCACCAATTTACAATTGAGCTGGCTAGATGTAACCGTAAGTTCTATGCTAACAGTTTCTTTTCTCGCACTTCCTGCTTGTGGAACTCTCTTCCAGCTCCATGCTTTCCAGTCAACTTTGATATTCAAAAATTTAAATGCAATGTCAATCATTATCTACTGTCTTCTTGATTACCCTGCTATTGTTCTCGCTCTTTAGCAATTGTTACTACTTTCTAATTCGCCCACACACTTGTCTTTTAGTGGCTTTTCTGCCTTGCATGTTGTGAACTCGATTCAAAGAAAAAAAGATCGGAAAATGTCATTAGAAACAAAGGAAAGAGTGCTGAAGAGCAATACGATATCTTACCTCTTATATGGCAGATGAAGAAGAGATGAGGTTCTACGGACGGATGCTGGGAAAATGCCATGTGAGCAACGAGAACGTTTTAAGCCAAACGAGAACTGGAAAAAGATAGATAGATAGATAGATAGATAGATAGATAGATAGATAGATAGATAGATAGATAAAAAAACAGCTGAATGAGATAGATAGATAGATAGATAGATAGATAGATAGATAGATAGATAGATAGATAGATAGATACTGCCTTCAATATACACTGTGAGTATTGCAATTTCGAGATTTCCCCTCCTTATTAAGTGTACCTTAAATATCTGGAGTGATAACTAGTCCTCCAATAATCAAGCCAGGATCTATTTGCCTTTTAATGAACAAGAACGAATGCGACTGTGAACGAGTAGAAAGTCCTCCCGCGTACCTACGATTGGGCAGGCGTTAATTTGACGGAAACCAGAAGAGAGAAGTAATGGGGCAAAAAGGAAAGTGGCGGTTAATTTTGAAAGAAAGAAAAAAAAAAGATCAATTACGGGAAAAAAAAAATCATGGAACAAGCAGCAGAGTATGAAGGAATGTGGGGAGGGGTAATTTGAAAGAAAGGAAGACGGAAAGAAGAGGAAGTCGATTTAAAACTGGTGCACATGAAAACAAACTGAGGTCAAAGTTAGTGTCAAAATTGTCGCTGGAGGAATTTAAGAAAATAAAGACATAAAATTTAAGCAAATTGAAAATCAAGTGAAAAAAAAACGCATAATGGCAGACTGGTTTTACGCAGTTTCATAACAATAGCCTTTGAACCCCTATCACCGATGTTTCTATGGCATTTCATTTACCAACCCACCTAAGCACCCTCCCAGTACCGAAGAAATTTCTTCTTCATTTTTTCTTTCTTTCTTTTTATCTTTTTTCTTTGCACTGTTTTTTTTTTTTTTTTTTTTGACAAGTTTGGAATTTTATTCTGTTCCGATTTTTGCCCGAGTGAGACATGTTGATTTTCTAAGCGTAGCTTAGATGTGGCACAAGGCCGAAAGTACGGAGCGCCCAGTGAGGGTCGATCTCACTACTCAGTCGTAATTGTTCTAACGAGACAAGCTTGCTAACCATTATACCACGTCTAAGTGACAAAATGATTTTCTTAGCGTAGATGTGGCACAAGGCCGAAAGTGCGGAGCGCCCATTGAGAATCGAACTCACTACTCAGTCGTAATTGATCTAGCGAGAAAAAAGCTTGCTAACCATTTCACCACGTTGAAGTGGTAAGATGATTTTCTAAGCGTAGATGTGGCACAAGGCCGAAAGTGCGGAGCACCCAGTAAGGACCGAACTCAATCATAATTGATCTAGCGAGAAAAACTTGCTATTACACCACATCGAAGTGCCCTTGCCCGAGTGGGGCATGATTTCAAAGTTGTGTATTTGCCTATCTGTGTTTATATATGTGTATATAGCCACATCTATTATTATTAATATTATTTTATTTGCTGTGTCCTTTCGATACGTGGGCGATCATGGCTCTCCACAACTTCCTACCCTATTTTTAATCTCTAATCAATGTTTTCTCTTCTTACTATCCTTCCCAGACCCTGTCCTGCCATCCGTTTGCACAAACTCGTTACGTAGGCTTCCCGCCGACCTTCTGGCCTTCAATACATACTATGAGTGTCGAATTCTCCGAGCCTTCTTCCTTGTTGCATCCCAGAAATTTCGATTGTTTCTTTTTGTTTCCCATTTCCGCATTGCTTACATGTTCTGTACATGGTATTCTCACCATTCTTCGGCGGACCACATCACTTGCTTCAAATTTCCTCTTCATCCATGACGAAATTGTTCCGCATTCAATGTCATATTTTTTTAACCATTTCACCCAAATCAAGACAACAAAACCACTAAGACGCAGGGCGTTACTGAGTGTGAAATAATATAAAAATAGGTTAAACATTATTAAGGACCTATAAAAGAACAGGATATAAAAATGTAGAACATATATTACATTTAAATTCTTGAAGATTAAACTTGACTGGAAAGCAATAAGCCGGAAAACAGTTCCAAGAGAGTTGTAACCTAGGGAGAGGTTACTGAATAGAATAATCAAACAAAGGTTGGTAATGAACAATAATACTTAGGACAAGAACAACACATATAAGATTCGTCAGCGGCGTGTAGAAGAAGTAGTCAACTGCTAGAAGTGAGTCAATCTCCAACTGCAGGATATCTACCAACCGCTCCACGCTGTCAGATGTGGCACAAGGCCGAATTTAATATGGGGTATCCGAGCCCGTGGGCTCGGACAAAAATTCCCCGTAGACGCCGTATAAAACGGGGTCGGGTAGCTGTTTTCCGAGACGAGACTCTGCCCTTCGTTACAGCCTCGTCTGGGGATCTTCTCTGTCTGGAGGCAGAGAGTTTGCCCAGTACAGCTCGAGACGAATCTCCATCAACAGGATATCTACTAACCGTCCCACGCGGTAAGATGTGGTACAAGGCCGAATTTAATATGGGGTATCCGAGCCATAGGCTCGGCCAAAAATTCCTCGTAGACCCCCTAAAAACGAGTCTGGTATCTGTCTCCCGGGATGAGACTCTGCCCTTCGATATAGCCTCGTCTGGGGATCTTCTCTGTCCGGAGGCAGAGAGTTTGACCAGCACAGCTGTAGACGAATCTCCAACTACAGATCAACATACAGTATTTACTACTGTATTTATGTGAAATGGGAACATACCCATTATCGCCCGGAGGTATGCTACAACAAAGAGCGGGAAATTTGAGAAAAGAAACTATTAGCATAGAACTTACGGTTACATCTAGCCATTTTAACTATAAAATGATGAGACCTTACAGCCAATCTAGTACTGCACTTACATTTTTTTTTAAATGTCTAGGTATCATAGTGGAAAGTAATATTTATTTGAAAAATACAAAAATGTGCACAAAGCCAAAAGTGACGATATGGAGAAGGCTGGTCTTCAATCTGTCTTATAATTAAAATTAGCTAGGTACAATTACTGACCTAAACATACCACAGTATTTTTTACATCAAAATAACACATACTTACTTACCATTCTTACTGCAGCCACCGTAATACCGCAAAGTCTCTATATAGTCCCAACTAGTCCTCATATATACAT
This sequence comes from Acanthosepion pharaonis, assembly GCA_903632075.3. Classification (NCBI taxonomy): domain Eukaryota; kingdom Metazoa; phylum Mollusca; class Cephalopoda; order Sepiida; family Sepiidae; genus Acanthosepion; species Acanthosepion pharaonis. The sequence continues at coordinate 1,321,153 of CAHIKZ030000632.1, forward strand.
TGAGGAAAAATTACCATTAAAGTATTTATAGAAAACACTCAGAGAAGCTATATTATGGAGGTGGGAAAGTGACTAATGCCAAGTCAGGGCCAATAACATTGCAGATTCTTCTTTGGATATAGGCAGATTGATAATACATAGCAGTTCAGGTATATTTTTCTTTGTTCCTAATGAAATTTTCCTGTTTCTTATTACTTTGTTTAGTTTTTGGAAGACATCTTTTGGTATTCTAATGGGCCTTAGGTTTTCTGTAATATTATCTTTAAGATTTCCTCCACGTTTACACGATCCGCCTATGGTATCCCCATCATCCTTCTGTAGAACCACATTTTTGTTTCCTTCCGTCTTCTCTTCATCTGTAAAGAAATTGTCCGTCATTCACTGCCATATAGAAGAGTTGGTATTGCATAGCAGTCCAGCATTTTTTCTTTCTTTCTAAGATAATGTTCCTGATTTTTAATAACCTTTCGAGTTTTTGTACGGCCCCTTTCGCTAATACAATGCGCTTTCAGATTTAATTTTGCTATTAATTTCATCTTTAGCGACTTAAATGTTATTTAATAACCTTAAAACAACCTCGAATTTATTTTATTTTACTGTGTCTCATCGGCACGTGGTCGATTATAGCTTTCTATAACCTACTGTCTTCTATAGCCCTTAGCAAAGTTTATAGCCCTTAACAATGTTTTAGCTCTTAGCAATGATTTTAGCTCTTAGCAATGTTTTTAGCTTCTAGCAATGTTTGTAGCCCTTAGAAATGATTTTAGTTCTTAGCAATGCTTATGGCCCTTAGCAATATTTATAGCTCTTAGCAATGTTTTAGCCCTTAGCAATGTTTATAGCTCTTAGCAATATTTATAGCCCTTAGCAATGTTTTTATCTTCTAGCAATGTTTGTAGCCCTTAGCAATATTTATAGCTCTTAGCAATATTTATAGCCCTTAGCAATGTTTTTAGCTCTTAGCAATGTTTATAGCCCTTAGCAATGTTTTTATCTTCTAGCAATGTTTGTAGCCCTTAGCAATATTTATAGCTCTTAGCAATGTTTTAAACCTTAGCAATGTTTATAGCTCTTAGCAATGTTTGTAGCCCTTAGCAATATTTATAGCTCTTAGCAATGTTTTAGCCCTTAGCAATATTTATAGCTCTTAGCAATATTTATAGCCCTTAGCAATGTTTTTAGCTCTTAGCAATGTTTATAGCCCTTAGCAATGTTTTTATCTTCTAGCAATGTTTGTAGCCCTTAGCAATATTTATAGCTCTTAGCAATGTTTTTAGCTCTTAGCAATGTTTATAGCCCTTAGCAATCTTTTCCACATACTATACCTCCCACTCCCTGTTCTGCGATCCATTTACCCAAAATCGTTAGTTAGGTTTCTCGCCGTTTCTCTCTGTCCATCTTTCTTTCAATATGCCATGTGAGTATCAAATTCCCCGAGCCCCCTTTCCTGATTATGCATCCCAGAAATGACAGTTGTCACTTTCTGATTCTAAGTATAAATATCCGATTTTCTTGGGATTTTGCACAAAACTTTCTCGTTGCTAACATGCTCCGTCCATGGTATTCTCAGCATTCTTGTGTAGAACCACACCTCAATTCTCTTCTTATCACAACGTTTCGGTTGTTGTGCCCACCGGCCTTCATCAGGGGTATATAGATCCGGGTAACCGCCACGGAATTCAGAACCATTTATTTGATCGACGGGGATGTGGGTAGACTGTTCTCGTTCAACTTCCCATGTCTAGGGATAGTAATGTCCAGTGATCGCTCGCCCAGGGATTGAACTCACAATTACTAGGTCACCAAATTCACGAACCAACGCTTGAATCCACTAGGCTATAATCTGTAGTGAACTTGGAGACTTAAACCTAACCTGCCTGTTGATTAATGCTGCAACTGCTGCCGCTGCTGCTTGTTATGTTTTAATTGTTGCTGCTGCTGCTGTTGAAAACTGACTGTCATTTGTCTTTCCTTCGCTAATAGGTTAGCAAAAGTTTTCAGATTAGAATTCCCTGTAGCTTACCCAGATCGATATACACCTGATGATGTTCGGAAGGCACAGCTACTGAAACCTTGTGATGACAACAACAAAGATGAGGACAATAGTTCGAATGTAAATAGTGTAAATAATGATAATTCCTCATTCCAGAAATTCAAAAATAAAATAGATCTATAAATCTTCAATCTGTCTTATAATTAAAATTAGCTAGCCACAAATACTGACCTAAACATACCACAGTATTCTTTACACCAAAATAACACATTCTTACTTACAATTCTTACTACAGTCACCGTAATACCGAAAGTCTCTATATAATCCCAACTAGTCCTCATATTTTAAACTCTGTTAAGGCCGAAAGGGATTGAACTGTTACAGCCTAAAACCCATTCCCCATTTTGGCCTTGTGCCACATTTCTGTAAATACTGCAGAATAAATATCTCTCTTCGCTATGGTACCTAAACTTTATGAATTTAAGTACAGTACTAGACAGGCGACTAATCTTCACCAATTTACAATTGAGCTGGCTAGATGTAACCGTAAGTTCTATACTAACAGTTTGTTTTCTCGCACTTCCTGCTTGTGGAACGCTCTTCCAGCTCCATGCTTTCCAGCCAATTTTGATCTTCAAAAATTTAAATGCAATGTCAATCATTATCTACTGTCTTCTTAATTACCCTGCTATTGTTCTCGCTCCTTAGCAATGGTCACTGCTTTCTAATTCTCCCATACGTTTGTCTTTTAGTGGCTTTTCTGCCTTGCATGTTGTGAACTCGATTCAAAGAAAAAAAGATCGGAAAATGTCATTAGAAACAAAGAAAAGCGTGCTGAACAGCAATACGATATTTTACCTCTTATATGGCAGATGAAGAAGAGATGAGGTTCTACGGACGGATGCTGGGACAATGCCATGTGAGCAACGAGAACGTTTTAAGCCAAACGAGAACTGGAAAAAGATAGATAGATAGATAGATAGATAGATAGATAGATAGATAGATAGATAGATAGATAGATAGGACGAACCAAAAGCTATCTAAGTGACTTCCCAAAGCTGACGCTACAATTTCTGAGAGTAACTTTTAGTGGACATTACTGAAAAAATGAGAATAAAATCATGACATAAACTTTTACTTTTCGAACCTACGCAAGGAAATCACTCGTGCCGGAGATCTGCATGTACACTCATTAACCACTTAATTGTAAATATCAACATATGGAGCATCTTCAAACCGCAATGGAAAACAGTAATGTACAGAGAAGACTGGTGACGGATGTCCGACTGTGGTCGATATCAACATCATCATGAAATTCCTGTTGATCCCTTCACTTTCGAGCGTCCTGGGTAAGACGATAAACAACATCGGAATCCTGGGAAAGACGATAAACTACATCCACCTCTGGGCAAGACGATAAACAACATCCACCTCTGGGCAAGACGATAAACAACATCCACCTCTGGGCAAGACGATAGACTACATCCACATCTGGGTAAGACGATAAACAACATCCACCTCTGGGCAAGACGATAGACTACATCCACATCTGGGCAAGACGATAAACAACATCCACCTCTGGGAAAGACGATAGACTACATCCACATCTGGGCAAGACGATAAACAACATCCACCTCTGGGCAAGACGATAGACTACATCCACATCTAGGCAAGACGATAAACAACATCTACCTCTGGGCAAGACGATAGACTACATCCACATTTTGGGCAAGACGATAAACAACATCCACCTCTGGGCAAGACGATAGACTACATCCACATCTGGGTAAGACGATAAACAACATCCACCTCTGGGCAAGACGATAGACTACATCCACATCTGGGCAAGACGATAAACAACATCCACCTCTGGTAAAGACGATAGACTACATCCACATCTGGGCAAGACGATAAACAACATCCACCTCTGGGAAAGACGATAGACTACATCCACATCTGGGTAAGACGATAAACAACATCCACATCTGGGCAAGACGATAGACTACATCCACATCTGGGCAAGACGATAAACAACATCCACCTCTGGGCAAGACGATAGACTACATCCACATCTGGGCAAGACGATAAACAACATCCACCTCTGGGCAAGACGATAGACTACATCCACATCTGGGCAAGACGATAAACAACATCCACCTCTGGGAAAGACGATAGACGACATCCACATCTGGGCAAGACGATAAACAACATCCACCTCTGGGAAAGACGATAGACTACATCCACATCTGGGTAAGACGATAAACAACATCCACATCTGGGCAAGACGATAGACTACATCCACATCTGGGCAAGACGATAAACAACATCCACATCTGGGCAAGACGATAGACTACATCCACAACTGGGCAAGACGATAAACAACATCCACCTCTGGGCAAGACGATAGACTACATCCACATCTGGGTAAGACGATAAACAACATCCACCTCTGGGCAAGACGATAGACTACATCCACATCTGGGCAAGACGATAAACAACATCCACCTCTGGGCAAGACGATAGACTACATCCACATCTGGGTAAGACGATAGACTACATCCACCTCTGGGCAAGACGATAGACTACATCCACATCTGGGCAAGACGATAAACAACATCCACCTCTGGGCAAGACGATAAACAACATCCACCTCTGGGCAAGACGATAGTCTACATCCAAATCTGTGTAAGTCGTTAAACAACATCCACCTCTGGGCAAGACGATAGACTACATCCACATCTGGGCAAGACGATAAACGACACCCACCTCTGGGAAAGACGATAGACTACATCCACATCTGGGCAAGACGATAAACAACATCCACCTCTAGGTAAGACGATAGACTACATCCACATCTGGGCAAGACGATAAACAACATCCACCTCTGGGCAAGACGATAGACTACATCCACATCTGGGTAAGACGATAAACAACATCCACCTCTGGGCAAGACGATAGACTACATCCACATCTGGTTAAGACGATAAACAACATCCACCTCTGGGCAAGACGATAGACTACATCCACATCTGGGTAAGACGATAGACAACATCCACCTCTGGGCAAGACGATAGACTACATCCACATCTGGGCAAGACGATAAACAACATCCACCTCTAGGCAAGACGATAGACTACATCCACATCTGGGCAAGACGATAAACAACATCCACCTCTGGGAAAGACGATAGACTACATCCACATCTGGGCAAGACGATAAACAACATCCACCTCTGGGCAAGACGATAGACTACATCCACATCTGGGCAAGACGATAAACAACATCCACCTCTGGGCAAGACGATAGACTACATCCACATCTGGGCAAGACGATAAACAACATCCACCTCTGGGCAAGACGATAGACTACATCCACATTTTGGGCAAGACGATAAACAACATCCACCTCTGGGCAAGACGATAGACTACATCCACATCTGGGTAAGACGATAAACAACATCCACCTCTGGGCAAGACGATAGACTACATCCACATCTGGGTAAGACGATAAACAACATCCACCTCTGGGCAAGACGATAGACTACATCCACATCTGGGTAAGACGATAAACAACATCCACCTCTGGGCAAGACGATAGACTACATCCACATCTGGGCAAGACGATAAACAACATCCACCTCTGGGAAAGACGATAGACTACATCCACATCTGGGCAAGACAATAAACAACATCCACCTCTGGGAAAGACGATAGACTACATCCACATCTGGGTAAGACGATAAACAACATCCACCTCTGGGAAAGACGATAGACTACATCCACATCTGGGCAAGACGATAAACAACATCCACCTCTGGGCAAGACGATAGACTACATCCACATCTGGGTAAGACGATAGACTACATCCACCTCTGGGCAAGACGATAGACTACATCCACATCTGGGCAAGACGATAAACAACATCCACCTCTGGGCAAGACGATAGACTACATCCACATCTGGGTAAGACGATAGACTACATCCACATCTGGGCAAGACGATAGACTACATCCACATCTGGGTAAGACGATAGACTACATCCACATCTGGGCAAGACGATAGACTACATCCACCTCTGGGCAAGACGATAGACTACATCCACATCTGGGTAAGACGATAGACTACATCCACCTCTGGGCAAGACGATAGACTACATCCACATCTGGGCTAGACGATAAACAACATCCACCTCTGGGCAAGACGATAGACTACATCCACCTCTGGGCAAGACGATAGACTACATCCACATCTGGGTAAGACGATAGACTACATCCACCTCTGGGCAAGACGATAGACTACATCCACATCTGGGCAAGACGATAAACAACATCCACCTCTGGGCAAGACGATAGACTACATCCACATCTGGGTAAGACGATAGACTGCATCCACCTCTGGGCAAGACGATAGACTACATCCACATCTGGGCAAGACGATAAACAACATCCACCTCTGGGCAAGACGATAGACTACATCCACCTCTGGGCAAGACGATAGACTACATCCACATCTGGGCAAGACGATAAACAACATCCACCTCTGGGCAAGACGATAGACTACATCCACATCTGGGTAAGACGATAGACTACATCCAACAGCAAGGCTTCTGATCAGGTTTTGAGGAGCGTGGAACCATCTCTTAATTGCTGGTGTTCCCAGGTCCACTCTGACCTGGTATGGTACCACCTGTTAGGGCCCCAACTATGGGCAAATAGTTAGCCCCCAAAAAAAACAACTGTCTTTAAAACCCTTCAATATATTTTTTGACGAAAAATTATTACATCAATACATTTTTGTAAATAATTATAACCAGCAATACATTATTATCAGCAATACATTTTTGAAGAAAAAATATGACCAGCATTACGTTTTTTAAAAAAATATTACGAACAATAAAAATCTTGTCGGCACTAAATAACCCACTAAGGTTGATATGGCGTAAAACAAAACAAATCAAACCAAACCAAACCTTTCACCTTTGACTGCCTTTTGACGAGGCTATTTGGTATAATGCTTCACAACTACTTTCAGCCTTCACTTATGTTGGCTTATTGTCACATTAGGTTTTCCGGAATCTGTCGCTTGAAACGTATGAACAATTCTCTGAATTACTTACGATGGAATCTAGACAACATAAAACGTTAATAACTTATGAATATCCGAGTATGGCTATCCTGCTTGATGCGTTCGACATTCCGATTTAATGAAGTGGGGGGCTTTACTTAAACAGAATAAAAACAACTTTACTTACTGGGAAGTCCTACGTATTCAAGCTGTAAAGCATTCTATATCAAACGATAGTTTCCCTACAATTGAGGGTACGGTTTCGATTACTGCAGGAGCGCACATCTTCTTGGCGTAGATTTCTCGAGTGCATAGGCCGACTGACGTAATACACACAGTTTAATAGAGAAATAAAATTTGGGCGTCTATTTTATATAAGAAGTGTCCATTATAATAATATAAGTAATAAAGCATACCGGAATAAAAATAAAAAAAACATTAATCCTTTATATATATATAAATTCGACCTTGCCCACCGAACGCTCCTTTGTGGCCGAGACGTTAAGGCACGTCAGCGTAAATGACGGCTCTGTATAGGATGCAGGTTCGAATCCTGTCAAAGGACGAATATTTTCTATGAAAGTTTCTCGGACATTCAGGCCGGTAAATGTCATTTAATACTGTTTATTATAAACAGAGCATTTACTTAAATACTTGTATCTATAAAAAAAGAACGTTAAACATAAAAATGTCTTTAATAAATAAATTGTCGGACTTTGTCCATTTCTTAATATATGACGTCATTTGTTTACATTTGATACGCCAGAGCAGTTATGAATGTACGAGATGCATGGAAGATTGAATTTTATAAGCAGTAAATTCGACCTTGCCTACCGCTCCTTTGTGGCCGAGACGGTTAAGGCACGTCAGCGTAAATGACGGTTCCGTATAGGATGCAGGTTCGAATCCTGTCAAAGGATGAATATTTTCTATGAAAATTTCTCGGACATTCAGGCATTTAATTCTGTTTATTATAAACAGAGCATTTACTTAAATACTTGTATCTATAAAAAAGAACGTTAAACATAAAAATGTCTTTAATAAATAAATTGTCGGACTTTGTCCATTTCTTAATATATATATATATATATGGGGGGTATTTTGGCAGCAAAATTTTTTATGCATGTCTGATTGAATAAATTACAAACATTATGACTGCTTATTTTGATCATAATCCTTTCATATTCACGAATATTACAATTGAATGGAGCATATTACAATTGAATGGAGTAAGAAATGCACTGTAACAGTGAAAATCACGTTTATTTCCCAAGTACTTTCCAGCTCTTTCTGTGATCATCATTCGTGAATATGAAAGGATTATGGTAAAAATAAGCAGACATAATGTTTGTAATTTATCCAATGACACACACACAGATAGATAGATAGATAGATAGATAGATAGATAGATAGATAGATAGATAGATAGATCCGAACCTGTATCCTATACAGAACCGTCATGGAGCCTGACGTGCTTTTACAGATTTCGCTACTTGATATTCTAGTAGGATTGGCTATTTAATTTATAATCAATCGCCTCTGTGGAGAAATTGGTAAAAGCACGTCAGGCTTTATGACGGTTCCGTATAAGATACAGGTTCGTATCCTGTCGGAGGACGAATATTTTCTATGACATTCAGACAATTTAACTATATTGTCGACATGGGAAAAAAATCCCTTACTATAAAGGTAATTTACATTAACCAGAAAAAAAAGGCTTGGACAGAAGCGTCTATCTTTTTAAATTTGTATTTTTTTAATGTAACTATAACAGCAAAAACATTTCGATTTCATTTTTGCTTTGAAAATGTCGGAAGACGAAACGCGTCGGCAAAATCTAAGATTTTCTTTCCAATTGTGATTTTATACCACCATATATATATATATATATATATATATATATATATATATATATATATATATATATATATACGTTTTTCGATTAGTTATCAGATTACCTAACAGCTTCTCGAGACCCTCATAATGGCTTGATATTTTGCGAGCAGATTTCGTTTGTCCGGAACTTTTGTGTGTGTGCACGTGTCAAATCTTGGTTTGTGGTTATGTGTGTGTGTGTGTGTGTGTGCTGTGAATTTGATCAGGGGTGTGAGACATTGTGTCTGAGTGTATGTGTATTTTAGTTCGTGGGCGTCTGTGTCTAAATATGTGTGTGCCTGTGCTGCTACGTGTATCTCTGTGTGTATGAGTGTATGTGATAGGTGCACCGCGTGATTCTGTGTTCCTCGTACGATTAACGCAAGCGTAACTCAGTATAAAAAAATCTTCAAAAGGAATATTTTAGAGGAAGTTATTACAAAAATATAAATATATTTATGTTAATTCGTAAATTAAATTCCTAAAAAGTATTTTTTGTTTATTTAAAAATAAGCAAGAAAGAAAAACAGAACCCAATAAACGTCTCCTGTATTTTCAAGCTTTTAAATTTTTTTTTTTTTTTTAAAGTACCTACTCATGAAAAAAAAATTTATTTATATGAGATTTTTTTTATAATTACACGACGTTTATCTCGAAAAAGTCTAGCGATCTGTAAAAGAAAATCTAGATTTCCTTGTAAAAAAAAAAAATTGCATGAATTATGTACTGAGCAAATACGAGCGACTGTTAACGATGTGCCTGGTTGGATGAACGCCTCCTCTCTCACCCTCAACACAACCGAAACACTTCTTATATAAGGCTGCGGGCGGAAGCATCTGGTTTCCGACAAAGTGTCACTTGATCTCACGTTTTCATTTCCTTGTTTATTATGTTCTTCCACTTCGTTCAAGTGGGTTGCCGCATTAAAAAAAAACTTTATCTTCGAGTCATTAAAAACACTGAAACTTCAGACTCCAATAACATCATTTAGAGCCGACTTGACTTCGTGTGTGTCCAACGGGTTGTAAGGAGAGACCCATTGTGCCACGCAAAATGCAAAAACAAGTTACATCGACATATTACAAATAAATTGATTTATCAGCTTACATAATTTGCTTTTAAAAGTCTTGGATAAATGTAGTGTAAAAGTTCGTTTAGTAATATTACTTTCTTGTGTGTGTAAGGAAGAACATATACGTTTGCATAAATTCGATCTGTAGGATTAAAATAAGCAAAAATAAGGGGAAAAATAATTCTTTGAAACTATTCTCTACCTTGATTTTAAATTTAATTTTTTTTAAGATAACTATGCTTTCTTTTTTACAAATTTTTACAAAATTTCCGATGAATTATTGTGTCATTAATAATTTCTCAAATTCCATCTGAAAAATTCCTGATTTGATTTTTAAAAGATACATACATGAATTATATCTACTAACGGTTGAAATCAGATACTTTCAGAGTAGGTCAAGTGTTTTTTGTTGATTTGAAAGCAGTAAAAAGAAGCAGTGTACGAACAAAGGTCGATATCTGAGACGAGGTATTATGGTTACTTGCATTATTTATATTATTCGGACTTTTATCCTCATCTCCATTGCTATATTCACAACGTTTCGACCGTTGTACGCTCCGGCCTTCATCAAGTGATTGGAATTTCAAACTCAACCCTTTATTTCGTCCATCGGGGGTAGATTGTTCTAGTTCCACGTGCCATGCCTCTTCCGGGTGTCTCATTTATTTTCCCTTTAACCCAACTGCTGTGGCCTGGTATTGAACTCACAACTCTTTGGGTCTCGTCACTGGATCTAACCAGCGTCTTTATCCATTAGGCTACGTGTCCTTGATGACCAACGTTTTTTTTTTCCACTGGGCAGAAGCCTTGTGAATATGGCAATGAAGATGAGGATAACAGTCTGAATAATGTAAATAATCCGAAGAAAGGTCGAATTGAAAAAACTTCTTTTATTATTATTAACAATCAATTATGTCAATTTACTTTGACGTTGATAGCATCACTTTTCTCCTTGTTATCATCATAATAAAGGAAGCCTTTCTAATCCAGTTGTTCCCAACTGATTTTGAGTCATGCCCTGCTTTGGTATTTCTAAAATTCTGGTGCCCCCCCCCCTCCTGCAACATTTAATTCTTACATATTCAAACATTTACTGCAATTCACCTGAAGGAAACAAACCATTCATTTAATCAACCATTCGCCCTTGCATGGAGTATTGCTGCCATATAAATTCTGGTGCCCCTTATGTATGTCTCAAAGTTCTTGATAAGATCCAGAGACGAATATGCAACGTAATTGGCCCTGATCTGGCATCTCGTCTGCAGTCGCTCTCTCACAGACATGCCGTCGCCTCCCTCTGTCTTTTTTACAAATACTTTCATGGTAATTGCTCCGATGAGCTGCTTTCGCTGGTTCCCAGACTTCATGAATTTAAGCGTTCTACTAGGCTGGCATCTCGCTCTCAACCTTTCACTGTCGAAACTGTTAAATGTAGCCGCCTCTTCTACTCCAATAGCTTAACGTCTCGCACCTCTCGGCTGTGGAACTCCCTCCCCTTTTCTTGTTTCCCTGATAGCTATAATCTCCATCTATTCAAATGTAATGTCAATCGACATCTCCAGATGACTTGATCTATCCCCTATCCTTCTCTTTATCCTTTCCTCTATCACTCCTATTTGCTCTAGCTCCAACTCTCTGTAACCTCTTGCGTGCTAGTGGCTTCCCGCCTTGCTTGGGGTGAAACGCTTAAAAAAAAACAAAAAAAAACTGAATGTTCATATGCGCTGATTGGCCGACAAAACATGGGCTCTTCCAGCGACATGCATCACACCCTCTCCTTTGTTGACCGTGGCACGCAAGTGTGGGGAGACGGGAAATACCCTGTATGCCAATTACACATGTACGTACATACACAGAAAATATTTTTATTTATGCATACTGTATATTCATCGAATATTAACACATTAACACTTTCACCCAGACTCACTAGAAAACAATTCACTGTTAATAACTCATTCTCGAATTGTCCCCTTTATTCTGTTGGTATAGTAAACCGTAGGGTGAACATCTTACACATGCCCCACCAAAATATTACTATACGTTGAGAATCATTGTTCTAAGCTAAAAAAAAAATACCTGACTGATGATATCTGTACAGCACTAAGATAAATTTTATATGACTATTCCGCTATATGTTCTTTTAAAAGATCGGCCACCATAAAAGTGGAACTGATAAATACTTATTTACATTGTTCGGACTGTTGTCCTCATCTTCATTGCCATATTCACAACGTTTCGGTCGTTGTACGCACTGGCCTTCTTCAGGTAACTGGAATTTCGAACCGAATCCTTTATTTAGTCCATGGAGGTGGGAGCAGATTGGATACCTCAGTTTTAGTTAATGCCCCTTAGTAACTCAGTTCTCCAAGATTTTGCTCCCCCTTCTGTGTTGAGAAGGTATTGAACTCACAACTTTTAGGATCACTCAGCCAACGCTTTTAGGATCACTCAACCAACGCTTTTATCCTCTGGGCTGAAAGATATTATTTTTTGCTTTAACTGACGTTGAGCTGGTTTTGAATGTCGTGTGTCAAGCCAGAAATTATTTGTCTGTCAAGCTTTTGTTGAGTTTTAATTTCCAGAGTCTAAAAAGACGTTAGAGATTAAATTTACGTTAGAATTCTTTTCTTAATCCAGTGGTTCCAAAACTGTCATAAGGCTGCAATCGCGGATGGAATTTACTAAATTATCAATGGTCTATAACAGAGGTTCTCAACCGGGGTCCATATGCACCCTGGGGGGGGCGTCATCCATGTTACATTACTGGAGATCCACACAACAAAATAGAAAATTAGGAGTTCACGGTAATATTTTAATGGTCCATAAGGCAATTTCACTTCGGAATGGTTGTAACATCGGAGAATTGGAATTTCAACAGTAATCTACGCCATATTAAAATACTAAAAATAGAATAACAATTCTAAAACTAGCAGAAAACGAGATCAAGCGATGTAAGTTATAGCGCCCCTTTTACTCTACCGGATGTTTTGATTGTAAAAGTTGAATAAAAACTGAGGAGATATAAAGGAAGGATTATATATATAAAGGAAAATTATATAAAGATTAGGTTAATTTGCAGTGTAACACCCGTGCTCAGTTCGAATTAAAATTTAAAGACTACTTGCATTTGTGTGTAATTGTAGATGCTTCATTCGAATCTGGCTTGATAAATTTGATAAAATCCACCATTTTAAACTTCTCGACAGTGGAAGTTCGGATTCATTCGTGACGTTGGCCGCAACCATTACTGTCGTTGGTTGCATACATTTGCTGCGGAAAGCTAAACGTGGAAGAAGCCTTGTGTGGATCTGATCTTTCTTGTCTAAATTTGTCTCAATTACTGCGCACGAGAACTATTTACGTAGACATGCTCAGTTTGCGCAATGATACTTACACTGATAGCTATTCTGCTATTGTTTGGGGGTTACTATTTGCCCATAGCTGGGCCCCTTCCCACCAACAGGTGCGACCGCCCCTAGTCAGGGTAGACCTTGGAACAACGGCAATTAAGAGATGGTTCCACGCTCTTCAAAGTCTCCAGTCTCGACCAGCGGACTTGCTGCCGTATGTAGTTTATCGTCAAGCTCAGAACAACTTTCAAATATAGTTCCCTTCGACACTTTAAACCGAATCTCGCAGCCCTATCTCGGTATTGTGATCAAGTTACACGTATTATTATAAAAAATTAGTCCGTTTTGGGTGCCTCATCGTGGTGCAATGGTCAGTAAGCAGCACTTGGAAATCGTCTATAGAGAGTTCGATCCACAATGAGTGTCCATACTTAGTTTGTACCAATTTCTGGGATGATGCGTTAACATTATTTGCCTTATTTAAATGCGGACGATTGCCCGCATCTCTGCTGTTTTTATCACGATGTTTCGGCCGTTATGCTCTCTGGCCTTCATTAGGTTCTTGTCAATCCGGGTAAACTTCAGTTTCGAACCGAACCTTTTATTTTATCTATGTGGTTATATTGTTGTTATTCCCCTGGCCTTATCGATGGTTATCACCTCTAGTTATTATTTAGTACGACTTAGTTATAGCTAAACCCAGTTGCCATCAGAGTTTTGCAGAATTATTCCGTCCACTCGTCAGGGGGTGTCAGCAATTGACTGCTTAAACTTCTCCATTTTTCTTTTCTATATGCACTGTTCATTGGTGCAAGTTTATTTTCATAGTGTATGTGTGCGTTCGCGCGCTCAGGTGCCCATGTGCCCGTCTGCACGCATGTAATTACGTAGAGGAAGAGAGAGATAAAAAGACTGAGATAGATAGATAGATAGATAGATAGATAGATAGATAGATAATGTGCCCGTCTGCACGCATGTGCGTACGTAGAGGAAGAGAGAGATAAAAAGACTGAGATAGATAGATAATGAACAGACGGAGATAGATAGATAGATAGATAGATAGATAGATAGATAGATAGATAGATAGATAGATAGATAGATAGATAGGAACAGACTGGGATAGATGGATAATGAACAGACGGAGATAGATAGATAGATAGATAGATAGATAGATAGATAGATAGATAGATAGATAATGAACAGACGGAGATAGATAGATAGATAGATAGATAGATAGATAGATAGATTATTTTCATCTGTCATTGGTACAGCAGAATTAAACCGTGTGAGAATCCTAAAAGCCTTGTTTGCCTAAGTCACGCCCTTTACTTTTTTCAGCCACCAATGGCCGAATTTATAAGCGGGGACTGTTTTCTTTAAATGCCAGATCAAAGCAATATCTGAGACCCCAGGAGAGAAACAGGGAGGTAACCGGAGCAAAATGATTTCGTCTATGCAAAAAAAAAAAAAAAAATTATCCACCCAAGATGAGAGAAGAACGAAAACAAAATTTGGCAAAAGAAAAAAAATAATTGAAAGAGACTGGAACAAAAATTAATTGAGAAGTCGCGGGTTTTTTTGGGGGGTGAAGGGAAGGAGTCGCGGGGAAGAAAGAATTTAAAAACGAAAAAGTCACTGCGGGCAATTTAGAAATAAAAAAAAAAACAAATATAACCGTAAAAAAGTAAATATGAATGTTCGCGCCGAGTCATCATCATCATCATCATCGTTCTCGTCATCACCATCATCGTACTTCATCATCATCATCATTCTAATCATCATCGTCATCGTCGTCGTCATCACCGTCATCCTTATCGTTGTGGGTCGTCATCCTCATCATCATCATCATTGTCCTCGTTGTCGTTGTCATCATCATCATCACCGTCATCATTATCGTTATAGTCTTCATCCTCATCATTATCATCGTCATCATCGTCGTCGTCGCCATCATCATCATCATTACCGTCATCCTCATCACAGTCATCATTGTCATCATCATCGTCATTACCGGCATCATTATCATCGCCATCATCATCTTCGTCATCATCATCGCCGTAACTATCAACATAACCATTACCAACAACAAGACTTGAACGCATAACACATTTAAATATTAACAAGCTATATATATATATATATATATATATATATATATATATATATATATATATATATTGTCATACACAGATATATATATATATATATATATATATATATATATATATATATATATATATATTCATCAGAGACATACTGCTTCGCCGTATCACAATTCATCAACGTGGATAGACATCCGATTGCCTCAAGCCGGGATCGAAATCCAACTGATTTGGTATCAGTCGGAGATTTTACGGCAGGGGATGAAGGTTAATTTAGACGTATTTATCTTTAAGCACACACGACAATGACCAGAAAACTCGATTCGTCTTAACGAAGAGTATATGCAGTACTGTTCGATAAAAGTTCCTCATTTTATCTTTTGAATTTAGCTCAACTTTCGTTTCATCGGAGAAGAGATCATTCTTCCAGTCTTCCAGTCTTCTACGGTGACATTTTTGTAATAGTGAGCCCATTCAAGTCTCTTGGCTTTGTTGGCTTTGCTCATTAGCGGCTTAAACCTTCGTGTACAACATTTGTAGCCTTGTTCTAACAAGATTTGTAACCTTGTTCTGACGGATTTTCTTGGCTAGTTATAGTCCTATTCTTCGCAATTTCTCTATTGATTACCCTGCCAGTTCTATCATCAATCTTTTTCTTTCATCCCCTTGTTTCCTTCCTTGGAGCAGGAGTGGCATTATGTGCCCTAAGCACTCGAGAGACAGTTGATTGTGAGGTTATAGCAATTTCTGCAATTTCTCTCGTAGATTTGCCTGCTTTTGAGAGGGCAATAATAAATGCCTTAAGTGGTTCTGAGTGGCTATTTCAAGCTGTTTTTATATTGTATGAGGCTTTCTGGAATATTCTGGAATGCTCTAGATTTAATTTAAGCTGTTCTAGAAGCTTCTTCGGATTTTAGATCGCTTAGCCTTTGAATTTAGCTCAACTTTCGTTTCATCGGAGAAGAGATCATTCTTCCAGGCTTCTACGGTGACATTTTTGTAATAGTGAGCCCATTCAAGTCTCTTGCTTTGTTGACTTTGCTTATTAGCGGCTTAAACCTTCGTGTACAAGATTTCTAGCCTTGTTCTAACAGACACCGACTGACTGTTGAAGATGCAAGATTAACACCTTGCTCTTCGCTTAGACTGTCTGCAATTTCTTGGCTAGTTATAGTCCTATTCTTTGCAACTTCTCTCTTGATTACCCTGCCAGTTCTATCATCAATCTTTTTCTTTCGTCCCCTTGTTTCCTTCCTTGGAGCAGGAGTGGCATCATTATGTGCCCTAAGCGCTCGAGTGACTGATTGCGAGGTTATAGCAATTTTCTTTTTTTTGCACAGATTTTTTTCCTGAATCTCATTTATATCCAAATTTATAATTATCAATAGAATACCTTAGGGTGAATAAACTTTTTTTCCTGGGTATCGGGACGGGGTCTTTATATTAGTAAGATTAGTAATTATTTTAACCCCCAAAACAATAGACAAAAAATATTTTTAGTAAAACAAGTCAGGTGAGTCACTTTTATCGATCACTATATATATATATATATATATATATATATATATATATATATATATATATATATATATATCCGAATGTAATAAGAACGAAAATAATATATAAATTCTAATGTTCACAGATTTTCATTCGAAACAGTGCTCAATAACGATAGTAGAACAATAATTATTTATAATTTTTTCATATAGACAAAAACAAAATTGTTATATACATATATATATGTGTGTGTGTGTGTGTGTGTGTGTGTGTGTGTGTGTGTGTGTGTGTGTGTGTTTTGTGTGTGTGTGTATTCAAACTGATTTTTTGTCTTTTTTACTTTTTCAAGTTTTTATGACAGTATCCTTTTTTTAATCATTTCAACTGAAGCAAGGGAATAAAGTCACTAAGATTCAAATCGTTACTGAATGCCAGAGAATCTGAGAAAAACACTATTAAGGAGAGAAAACAATAAAAGAACAGGAATTAAGAAGACAACATAAGATTGACATTACATTTAAATATTTGAAGATCAAATTTGACTGGGAAGCAAGAAGCCGGAAGAGACTTCCTCAAGATAGAAGTGTGATAGAAGAAACTCCTAGCATAGAACTTACGGTTAGCTTTAGCCATTTCAACTGTAAAATGATGAGACTTTGCTGCCAATCTAGTAGTGAGCTTCCATTCATAAAGTCTAGATGCCATAGAGGAAAGTTCATCAGAACAATTACCAAGAAAAAGATCATTATTAAGGCGAGAGAACAATAAAAGAACAGAAATTAAGGAGGCAGAAGACAATGATAGACATTGCATTTAAATTTGTGAAGATCAAAGTTGACTAGAAAGCAAATAACTGGAAAAGAGTTCCACAAGCGAGAAGTGCGAGCGAAGAAACTGTTAGCATAGAAATTACGGCTTCATCTAGCTATTTCAACTGTAAAATGATGAGACCTTGACACCAATCTAGTATTGCGTTTCAATTCATAACGTCTAGCTACCATAGAGGAAAGTTCATCACAACAATTGCCATAAAATTATTTATAGAAGAAACTCAGGGAAGTTACATTATGGCCATAGGAATGTAAGTAAAGACGAGATGCCAAGTCAGGACCAATAACATTGCAGATTCTTCGTTAGATTTTATCAAGAATCCCTAAATATATAACAGGAGCACCAGACCAGATGTGACAGCAATAGTCGAAGCATATGGACAAATGGTAGACTTGTAAATATGTAAGATATAATCTCGAGAGAAAACTTGTCAAGCTCGACACAGGGAACTAACTTTCCTAGCAGCAAACCTAACAACTGATTCAATATAATCTATCCACTTCATGTCAGCGGAAAAAGTTAATTCGAGAGAGCGCAATGAATCATTCTCATGGAGGTTAGCATCAGCCATACCGATAGATGGTAAAAAGGGTTCTATCAGACGATTGAAAGAGAGAAGTTTGATTTTGGAGGCGTTAAAACTAGTACCGTATTTTCCGGCTTACAAGACGCAATTTTTTCATAAAAAATACTCTGAAAAATACGTGTGCGTCTTCCAAGACGAATGTAAGGCAATGCCCAGGCTCAAGTAAGCTTAGACGGTCACCTAATTGGCTTGACTGATAGGGACGTGGATTTGTATGCTGAGTCATTACAATATAATGTTAGCTATCTAATTCAGCCTTTTCTATGATGCAACCTCAGTACTTAGCTAATAGAAGTATTTCCAAAACGATAAACCTTCCTGGAGCCGAGCCACAAGCTTAAAAAAGCTCTGTTTACTAGCAGCAGCAGGGACTAGTATGTTATTGCCATACAAACAAAATCAGAAGAGTGATTAATGTAAACAATACGTGGCGCCAGTATGTGAGGGACGCATAGTGAATGTGTTGTTGTATGAGAATGAATTATTTTTATTTATTTCTAATATTAGGGTGCGTCTTCCAAGCCGAAATGTCTTGTAAGCGGGAAAATATGGTCAGTCATTCCTTGCCTCAGTTAAGAACAGAAAGTAAATCATTTTTAGATCAGCTGCTAACTTGACTTATCGAACCGCTCAGACTGACCGTAAATACAGGAATAAATCGTTGTGTCATCAGTATAAATACCGAATCGAGAACTGGTACCATCAGGAAGGTTGTTGATGTAAATTAGGGACAACGTTTTTCCAAGGAAAGAGATCTTGCTGACACCTGCAATGCAAAATGATCTAAAAGAATGGCCATTCAGGGCCACCCTTTATTTAGTTAGAAAAACAGAGCTCATTTTTATGGTTTCAATTAATCTCCGCCTGTTTCCCACTCTTATCAATAGCCTCCATCCGTATCCAGACCTTTGTGAACTGCTTGATCAAGCCGAATATGGTGTGCAGCAATGGGAAAAGTATCCTGTCTCTGTCCACCAGATGTTTATTGATGATGTTCTTTGATCTGCAAGGCATCAATTCCTCCCGAACAAGCCAGTCCCTTTTCGTGTAATGCTGAGCAGTGTCCCTAATATCCCACGTACACAGAAAGCACATACAGCAGAACACTTTTCATTGAACACTTGCTGCTGTCAATGAACAGACTCCAATCCTTGGGTTCGTACTGTGGCACTCCAATTTTGTGCAGAAGCTACGCTATATTTGTACAGTACACCAAGCCCTTCTCTTCAGAGAAAGAAACGGAAATACACTTGATGCCTTGTGACACTATTTAGCTATGGTAATTGGCTAACTAATTAAGCATAGAAATTAAAACGAGAAATACTTAAGGCGAGAAAGAGCTATAAAGAAAGACAGGCCGAGCGACATTTTTTTTAACAAAAAAAAATGAATGGGAAAAGATTTTATTTCATTTTTTCGCAGAAGACAGAAAATCCGTAAGAGAAAACCAGATTTCGGATTCTGTCAGAATTAATTAATGTCATGATCAGATAGTGACGCGACAAGGAAAACAGAATTCTAAAAGATAAACAAAACTTGGCCACGCATGCGACCGTGAAGGAATTTCAGTGAGACCAACCTAAAAGAATAGCCACTAATTACCTTTCATAGATATCATTTAGTTTTGGTCATTGTGTCCAGCAAGGAGACCCATCTGTTGTATGTCCAGATCTTGACATGAGAAGAGAGAGTCGAAAAGGGGATCATGGTCATTGTCAGACATGGTGACTCGAAAATGAGCATCTGGTGACACAAACATTTTAAGACACGAGAAAAATAAAGAATTTGTTTATCAAGTGAAAACTACCACCCAGTTTGAAGGTTGACTAGCAGTGATTAATGAATCGGTGGAGATTCTGCTAAGTGGATTTTGGGTAGCTCAGGATAAGATAAAAATTTAATTATGGCCACGTGGGATTCATAAGAATTCTGGCAGATAGAAGAGAAGGAAAGAAAAGAAAAGAGAATTTTTTTTTTGGACGATAATTTTAAGAAGGTCAAGTCTAACTACACCCACGCTGCCGAGCGATCATCGGCTAAGTGGTGGCGTGAGTGATAGACGAAGGTGAACGTATGAGAAAGGCGGGGAAGTTGTTGACACCCACTAAGAGGATTTTGTATGAGATACCAATATGAGAAAGGAAGAGTCTAGGAGGATAATTCTCCTCTGACCTCTCCTCACGGACGAGGGAGAAAAATCCCAAAAGGGAAAGTGATTAGCTTCCAAAAATGGGAAGTAGTAAATTTTCCTGTCCTGGGGACAAAGAAAATTTTTGGTTGGGGATTAAGAATTGTCAAAGAACCCAAACCACAACAGGCCCCAACCCGGTTTTGGTCGGTGTCCATATAAACGAACGTCCCCGGGCGTTCAGAGTTGAGTTGAGTTGGGTTGGAGATCGGAGACGCAGACACAGATCGACAGAGAGCTGTTGGGCTCGAAGAATAGCGCCTCGTAGGAGCTGAATGAAAGATTTCCACGTCCTTTTCGACTTAGTCTTCCTACCAAAAGCAAGTTCTTATTGACGAACGACTTAAGATACCATAACTCGCTTAAGAAACGCAAAAAATGTCACGAACCATAGAAACTGGTCGGGAGAGAAACACACTCCGGTATTCAACAGATAGATAAAGTTAATTGTTATTTCTCAACATATTTGAACCTCGTGATTTTGTTTTATTATTTTTCTTTTACTTACGCTTGTACGGTATCACCTTTACCCTGGATTCAGCTTGCACTACGGCCCGACGCCTGATTGATTTCGTCTATCTAAGATCAAAATCACAACGTGGGTGGGTTAGACTTGAGATCAAAGCAGTTACTTCAGGTGACCAAGCGTTGGAGGCGAACTGAGAACGACAAAGTCGGTATCGGACCGGAAACGACCAGATCTACCGGGATCTACTGGTGGCAGCGACAACGGGTCAACCCCAAGCGACGGTGGAAGAAACTTACAGCTTCGCGCCGCAACTGGGAGTTGACCACGGGCCGACGGCGCAGTGTCATATATTGACGTCGCGACCAGTGAACGTCTCATATTAACGCTGGCGCTGCGACCGCGACTGCAACCGCCGGTGCGAGTCACACCTGTTGCGGTAGAAAGTGATGCGAGTATTGTCAGAGAAGAGGTTTTTCTTTCAATCTGGATGCCAACAGTTCGGCGGAGAACTTTGAGAAGCTAAGTTCACACACTACATTTAGTTCCTTTTGGGGAAAGGGAGGTGGAACATCATCGTCAAAGACTTCTTCTTCTTCTTCTTCTTCTTCTTCTTCTTCTTCTTCTTCTTCTTCTTCTTCTCCTCCTCCTCCTTCTTCTTCAACCATTTATACAAGCTCACTCATTAACCAGGCTAAACATCGCTTTCCTTTGTTAAGTTTCATATGCATTCAATATAGCCTGTTTGTGTCAAATACGTCAAGCCTTCTTTCCTCATATATTATTTAATTGATTATATGTATATATATATATTTGATCGTGATTATATATATATATTTAATTCCATTAAGTGTGTATATATATATATACTACGGTTAAGCTTTTTATTTAATTTTTCTTGTGTTCGAACAAGAGTTTTCTTTTCTGGACAAAGACTGTGTAAAAACTGGCCAAATGTTTCATATTTCCGAGCGCTTTCGGCTATACTTTTAGTCATTATCAAGGATGATTCGATTTTTCAGCTTAATTGAGTGTGTGCGTTCTGTGTATGTCATAGTGTGTGGTAGGGTTTTTTTTTTAATTTCCGAATACGGTTAGCACATTGTGGCTCTGTTAATATTGTTAAGAGTTGGCTTTTTCTTTTTTATTATTAAAGCTTCCATTATTTTTAGTCTTTTTTTACAGGTGGATGCAGTTAATATATTTGTGTTTTCTACTAGTATGTTTCTAATGGAGTCTAGTAATTTTTACATGCTCTTTGTCCAGAAAAGAAAGCTCTTCTTCGAACACAAGAAAAATTAAATAAAAAGCATAACCGTAGTACCTTGTCTGTCATTTTTAATGAAACATGCATAAACGAAGGATTGCTGCCTATATATATATATATATATATATATATATATATATATATATATATATATGAAGAAATATAGTTTTAAGGTGTGCTATATTTAGGGGATAAAGTGCTCAATATCAGAGATAGACATATAAATATAAAAGTGAAAACTGAAGTGACGATTGCGTCCAGCATAAAACAGCCTGTCGTCTCTGAGTGTTGACTTCAATGTTCATTTCTATATATATATATATATATATATATAAATATATATATAATAAGTTCAGACTATCGTTATATATAATATATATATATATATATATATATATAGTGAACAATAAAAATATTAGAAAATTAAATTCTTCAGACACACAGGGTTGTATATTAATATTCCTTCGTTTTTATTATTATTTCGGTTAGATTACTCGACTAGTTTCGGCCAACATGGCCATCATCAGGAGAAAAATAATTTTCTACTTGCTGGTAGCAGTGAACTACAGAAATGAATGTCTTGATGAAGAAAATGAACTTTTGTCTGTAGTTTTCATTTGTTTTTTTATTTATTTTTTTTTTTAACGCGAATTTTGGTTAGACTTTGTGTTGGTCAAACAGTCTATTTTAAGTTGTTATTTGAGATAAGAGATTTATAAATATATATATATATATATATATATATAAGTACAGACTATCCTTAAATATCCATTTCGGTTATAATTTATTTCATGAATTTATTTTTCTTTCTTACACTTTTAATTTTTTTTTTCATTTTCCTTTTAAAAAAACTTTCGGTTCTGAAGAGATAAATATGTAAGGATTTTATAACTGAAAAAATAAAAATAAAAACACAAAATAAGATTAAAAAAAAATCCCAAAATATTTAAATATATTCATGAAATAAATGAGAACTGAAATGGATTTTTAAGCAACGTCTGTTCCTACTATTATATCACCCTGTTACTTACATTGAGCACTATTTGGATTTTATGTCCTCCTTGGAATTATCCCAACTAATTATCAATTGATAATATATATATATATATATACACTATGATCATCCACATAGAGGCTTGTTTCGTTGTATCACAGCTCATCAGTGTGGCTAGACATCCGGATGTTTCAAGCCGGGATCGAAACCCTACCGATTTGGCATCAGTCAGAGATCTTACCCCTATCGGCGCACGGCAGAGAGAAAGAGAAATTCTAACGTATTGTATATGAGAGGCAGAGGGGTAAGAGGAGGAGGAGAGTTGAAGAGAAGGAGTTGCACCTCGCCACCATGTTTAGTGTAAACATTGGTGCGTCCACTGAGAGTTTGCCACCAAATGTGTGCCACATTCCAAAGGTCACCAGTGATGAATACACGACGCAAACAAGAATCTGTTATTTACTAAATCGACCAAACATAGTAAACTTTTCTTCTTTTCTTTATCACAAACATATGTGTGTGCCGCATTCTTTTTAATTGTCAGGACAAAGATGAAGCGGCAAATCGTTTAGCAACATATTTCCAACCATTTTTCTTTTCTCTTCTACGTTGCAACCTCTACCCACTCCCTCACTTCTCTCTCTCTCTCTCTCTCTCTCTCTCTCTCTCTCTCTCTCTCTCTCTCTGTGTCTATCTATCTTTCTATCTGTCTGTCTGTCAGTCAGCGGTATAATTTTGGCTTTATTTCTAAGGCGTAGTTTTCCTCTCACACACACTCTCTTTCCTATTCACTTTTTCAGCGAGATGATTTGGGGCTATTCATATTTTTCTTCCCACTGACAAACTGTCTCTCTTTCATCCCACCCTCTCTCCCACCCTCTCTAATTTCTTATTTTTTCTCTCTGTCAGCTAGCTGAATCAGAATTTCGCTCTCCCCCACATTCTTGATTCATGTCATTCTCTCTCTCTATCTGTCGCTCTCTGTCTCTCTCTCTCTGTCTCTCTCTCTCTCTCTCTACATATATATATATATATATATATATATATATATAAGAAGTATTTACGCAGCAAGAATTCATTCAAATAAGTTTTATCAAGTTCTTTTTCAACTTTTATGATATATATATATATTTCTTTTTCAATTTTTTATTATATATATATATATATATATGTGTGTGTGGAGGCAGTGGATAACGGCTCAGATTGAGGAATCGGAGGGCCGAGTTCGAATTCCAGTCGAATGCATTGCATTCATTTACGGGCTAATATCTTTAGGAAAGGTATTAATCTTCTTCTTCTCCCTCCAGCTATGGGTAAATAGCTAGACACAATTCTACTAGACCAGTTGCCATCCAAGGCAACTGATCTAGAAGAAGGACAACACTGAATTCAAAACCTGCGGAGGGTCGTTTGGGGACCTTGTGGCACTTAGTGCACCAAGTCTCTGTATTCGGCCCTTCAAAAAGTGTGGATGGTCCTGCACGAAACCTTCGCCACTATAATCCAAATCATATGTGCTGAACTGATTGACCCTCCTACATCAAATACGAAGGGACAATCCGCCATATATATATATATATATATATATATATATATATATATGTGTGTGTGTGTGTGTGTGTATATATATATATATATATATATATATATATATATATATATATATATATATATAAAATATAAAATCCTCAAACATTAATATCCCATGGTTATAATTTATTACATTGGAATCGTAATTAAGATCCAATTCATCAGACCTACAAATTCAAATGTTTCTTATTAGTGTTTGAGCCTTTTATATTATATTCTTACTCTGTCCTGGACATTGAGTTCTACCTGGATTCTATCCTCTTGAGAATTTATTTATATATGATAAAATGGAAAACGTCCGACAATTATTTAATATATTTTCTGTTTATACGTTGATTTTATAGATACAATTTATTTAAATAAATGTTATACTTTTCAATTAAACGGTATTAATTACATTTACAGCCTGAATGTTCGAGATTTCAAAGAAAATAATCGTTCTCCGACTGGAATCGAACCCGTATTCATATAGGGAAGCCCTCATTTGATCTGACGGGCTATACCATTTAGCTACAGAGAAACGTCTCGTTAGCAAAGTCCGAATTACTGTTTTTAAACACACAATCTTCGACGATTTTTCTCCATCGATCATTTCTGCTCGCGAAACGTATCTTAACGTAAACAATGACAACATATTATGCAATGAATAAAGTCCGATAATTATTTAATATATTTTCTGTTTATATATATATACATATATATATGCATGTTTCATTAAATAATATAGACAAGTTTTGTCTATTTTGAGTAAATTCCCATACTTAATATTTCTCGTTTTTCACTCACGCGTGGACATGTGTGAATCACGAGCAGCGACGCGATTTTCACTTCCGCGTCTCGTATATACGAGTTTGTTGTTACTTGGAAATTTTCATGCAGCAAGGGCGGACTATCATTGTTGTTTCGTCCATTGTTGTTTGATTTATTGAAATTTTCATCTTTGATAATGGCTTGTGTAAGCCGAAAGCTTAGATTGGATTAAAGATGTATCAATATGGTGTTTTCCTTTCGTCTTTCAACGATAATGTGATTAAACTTATTAGATAATATAAAAGGAACTTACTTAAAATAAATCGACAAAACTTGTCTATATTATTTACTGAAACATGCATTAATAAAAAATTGCTGCCTAAATCTACACAATATATATATATATATATACATATATATATATTAAAGACATTTTTATGTTTAACGTTCTTTTTTTATGGATACAAGTATTTAAGTAAATGCTCTGTTTATAATAAACAGTATTAAATAACATTTACCGGCCTGAATGTCCGAGAAATTTTCATAGAAAATATTCGTCCTTTGACAGGATTCGAACCTGCATCCTATACGGAACTGTCATTTACGCTGACGTGCCTTACCGACCGGCCACAAAAGGCGTTCGGTAGGCAAGGTCGAATTTACTTTTTATAAACTTCAATCTTCATGAATCTCGTACATTCATAACTGCTCTGGCGTATCAAATGTAAACAAATGACGTCATATATTAAGAAATGGACAAAGTCCGACAATTTATTTATTAAAGACATTTTTATGTTTAACGTTCTTTTTTTATAGATACAAGTATTTAAGTAAATACTCTGTTTATAATAAACAGTATTGAATAACATTTACCGGCCTGAATGTCCGAGAAATTTTCATAGAATATATATAAGATAAAGAAGAAATAAATGAGATATGGAGAAATGAAATAAAAATTCTGGCAATTTTATTTTTGGCAATAAAATGAAACATATATATATATATATATATATATATATATACATATATGTTTCCTATTTGTTCTTCCTCTCATCATTCTGTCAGATTCCGATCCATATTTGATCTGTATTTGGTCCCAATTCAGAAGAGCACATTGGAGTACACGCGTGAACGCTTACACATTATTTAAAAAAATTAAAAAAAACACCAATGAAAATTGCATATAAAAAATAAAAAGTATAAGCAGTCAATTGGTGATAACGATGTGGGCAGTGTAATCTCCGGAAGATCCGTCTACGAAACTCTGGAGTCGGGATGCTGAAGGTAGCATAAATCAGCTAAGTGACAAACCTATTGCTTATATTAACTCTCTCTCTCTCATATATATATATATATATATATATATATATATATTAATCGGTATCACCCTAAGAAAGGCAGTACAGTCACTTATACACAAGTTACAGGTGTGAAGGAATTATGAACAGAAACTTTAGTAATGTGTAGAAAGACAAAAGAGCAATAAAGATGACGGTAGATAGCGATTGACAAAGCATTTAAATTTTTGCAGATTAAAGTTAGCTGGAAAGCATGGGACCGGAAGCGAGTTCCACAATTGAGAAGTGCGAGAAAAAAACTGTCAGCATAGAAGTTCCGCCTATATCTAGCTAGCTCAGCTGTAAATTGATGAGATCTCACGGCCTAGTATTGCGCTTAAATTCAAAAAGTCTGGGTACCATAGCGAAGAGCTCATCCGAACAATTATCATGAAAGTATTTATAAAAAAAAAAGGTACATAGTGGCAACCTTACGGCGGTGAGCAGTGACTGAAGCCGAGCTGCCAGATCAGGACCAATAATATTGCTGATTCTTCTATGGATCTTATCAAGGGGATCAAGGTAAATAACAAGCGCACCTGAACAGACGTGACAGTAATATTCTAAGCATGGACGAATTGTAGACTTATAGATATCCAAGATAGATACCGGAGACTTTCTTGGCAGCTGACCTAGCAGAGGATTCAATATAGTCTTTCCACATCATGACAGCTGAAAACGTTAGCCCGAGTAAGTGCAACGAGTCATTTCCTGGAGGATAGCATCAGCCATACTGATGAAAGGCAGAGTGGGGTCTCTCAGATGATAAATGGAGAGAAGTTTAGTTTTAGAGGCGTTAAAATTGACAAGCCATCTTTTCCCCCGGTTAACGACGTTTTTGGTGTCGTTTTGGACACCATCTGCCATTTTGACCTTGTCGGACTGATCAGCCTTACTATAGAGGCAGGAGTAAATGGTAGTGTCATCAGCGTAGATGCCAAGTTGAGAGTTTATGCCATTGGGAAGAAGGTTAATGAAAATTAAAAACAGCGTAGGACCAAGAATGGCCGGTCAAGACAACTTTCATTTCACGATTAGATAAGAACGACTGGATCAGCTCAAAAATGTGTCCGGAGAAACCGTAACTTTTCAGCTTGTGGAGGAGACCTGAATGCCAAACCCTGTCAAAGGCTTTCGAGATGCTACGGTCCGGGTTTCAGCGTTTTTTTATCTGGAGTATTATAGACTCTTTCCGCAATTATCGTTAGTACATCAGCAGTTGATCTGAAGAGACGAAAGCCGTATTGTTTGTCTGAGAAAAGGCCTTGCGATGAGAGATGATGAAACATTTCAGCATTGATTAGGGCCTCTAGGAGTTTCCCAAAAAGAGGTAGTTGTTGGATGGGGTGGACGGTTCACCGGGTTCTTAAAAACTGGAACAACAGACGATGACTTCCAGCAGGCAGGAAAACAGGAGGCAGCGAGGCATTTACCATACAGTTTAGAGAGAACAGGAGCCAGTTCAGGAGCACGCTTCTTAATGACTATTACATGGATACCATCGGGTCCACATGCTTTGTGGGGATCCAGGTTAGAGATTATAGCAAAAGCCATGGAATGGGTTATATGCATATCACTCAACAGAGACTCAGTTCTAATTGGAAAGTTAGGCAGTGATAGCCCAGATGAATCCAAAGTAGAGTTTGAGGAGAATTTACGGGCAAAGCATTCAGCTTCATCAGCAGATGATGATAACACCTCAAATCGATTAAAGAGTGGTGGGGAGGAATAGAGACCTATCGCCAGTAATCACGAGAGCCAAGTTTTTTGAGGCTATGCGGTGCCTCATTCCATGAGCAAACAGTGACTTAGCTCCTTCGAGGACTCGATTACATTTGTTACGAGCAGTAGCAAATAGACCCATGTTATGACGAGAGCTGTCACGCTGGTATAACCGGAAATAGTGGTTCCTGTGTATTATGGTGGTTGAACATATTGGTGTGAATCATGGAGAGGGTTGCGGTTTCACCTGATATTTCCGAGAAGAGAGAAAGCGTCCATGCCAACTTTAACCCAATAAGAAATCTCAGTGGCGCAATATTCAATTTGAAGGTTAAAGATGTCAGTTCAAAGAGCGTCAAGAAGAAAATCTCGGAATGAGTCCCAATCAGCATGCTGGTAACAGAAAGAGGTCTTATGGATAGGGGTTTCCTGTTTAATGGATGTTTGGAACGAAATATCCATAGCTACCACAGAGTGGCCCGAGTTACCAAGAGGGCAATACTGTGAATCTCGGCAAGAACGAGACGAGGAGGTAAAAAATAAATCCAACAGAGAAGCATATTGCTCAGTTTGGCTATGGAAAAGAGTAGGGAAGTCCACGATTTGAGTAAGGAATTGGGCAAGGGAAAAATTTAATTCATATATTATATATATAATTTAATTTATATATTATTATATATTTATATATTATTATATATTTATATATTATTGCATATTATTATTATATTATGTATATAATATAATTTAAATATTAATTTATAGGTGAATATAGTGGTTCCCGTGTGCGATGGCAGTCGAGCATGCTGGTGTGATGCTGCGGTTTCACGTGGTATTTCTAAGAAGGGAGGAAAGCGTCCATGTCGGCTTTGATCCAAGAGGAAATCTCAATGGCGCAATTTTCACTTGGGAGGTTGAAGATATCAGTCCAAGCAGCGTCACAAAGAAAATCCCGGAATGAGTTCCAGTCAGCATGCTGGTACCGGAAAGAGGTCTTATGGATAGGGGTTTCCTGTTTAATGTATGCTGGGAAGAAAATATAAATAGCTACTATATAATAATCGAAGTTATTAAGAGAGCCGTATTGCGAAGGTCAGCAAGAACGAGAAGAGAATGTAAGAAATCGATCAAGTGGAGAAGCCTGTTGCTCGCTTTGGCTAGTGAGGCGAGTAGCGAAGTCCACAATTTGAGTGAGGGATTGGGGAATGGAAAGAATTTCATGCCTGCATACCGGCAGTATCAGTATCTTTAGAATGTTTCAGCCAGGTATCGGGGAGAGCATTAAAGTCAGCGAAGACAAAGATGTTCGCAGATGGGTGGAGAGAAAGTGCCTTTTCTATACTGTCAGCTATTGCGTGTAATATACTGCGGCCCTGGGAAGAGGGTGAGCGATAAAGGAAAAAGAGATATCTGACAAAGACAAAGACGGAAGTAGCCAAAGACGGAAGTACATGAAAGAGTGGTCGGCGGCCTCGAGAGACAATTCTACGCACATACACACACACACACACACACACACACACACACACACACACACACACACATACATACATACCCCCCACATACACACATATATATATATAGTATGACAAAGAGAAAAAGTTTTGTGACGCGTCACAAAAACATTTTACAATTTGTCATGCGATTCTTCTAAATACTGTTTGTTGATATATAAAATTATACAAAATTATATATCGTTATATATATATATATATATATATATAATTATTTATTTAAAAATATGATTCAAACACTACATAAGAGTTCTCATGTTTCAAAACAAGAGCCGAAAATTTCAATATAATTATTTGAATTAAATTGAATTAAAGCTCTTGTTTTGAAACATGAGAACTCTTAGGTAGCGTGTTGGAATCATATTTTTAAAGAAATAATTATATTTATGCTCTACTTTGGTATCGAGCACTATTTTTTAAAAATAATAACAAAAATACTAAAGAACTTTGGATTATTTACCTAACAGGAGTTCTTTCCTATTTCTATATATCTTTCACACACACACACATATATATATATATATATATATATATATATATATATATATATATATATATATATATATGACATAACAATATATACGGTCGAGCACTTTAGAAGGAAAGCGTAAACTTGTAAACAGTGACTGCTACTGCTGATAATGTAATGGTCTTCTATGAATCGACCATCCACTGGAGTGTTTATTCAAAAATAAATACGTAAAAATACGTAGGGAAAAAAGCTCCAACTGATGCCAAATCAGTCGGGTTTCGATCCTGACTTGAGGCAATCGGATGTCTAGCCACACTGATGAGCTGTAATACAACGGAACAGTCTGTTTGTTGATGACAATATATATATATATATATATGTCGTCGTTTTCAGTCACTTCTCTAGCCATTTCAAAGGGGATTGTTTTGGGTGTTGTTTATTTATATATATATATATATATATATATATATATATATATATATATATATATATATATGAACTAACAACAAAAGCGCTTGTAAGAACTCTGGAAAAACTAAACAAAAAAAAATTAATTAAATTTTCCTTCTCCGTTATATTTAACGGATGTTTTAAGAAAGGTTTATATATATATATATATATATATATATATATATATATATATATATATATATATATATATATATATGATGAAATGGATTAAATCCGACAATTATTTTAATATATTAATTAATTATTCGATTCGTATCGAAAACATATATTTTCTACAAAATTTCCGAACATTCAGGCCGGTAAATTTAATTAATACTGTTTAATTAAAACAAAGATTACTCAAATAATTGTATCTTTAAAAATAACGTATAAACAGAATACATACATATGTATATATATATATATATATCAAAATTGTGTATTTAGGCAGCAACCCTTCTTTCATGCATGCTTCATTAAATATGACAGACAAGGAGCTTTGATTATGTTTTTTATATAATTTTTCATATGATCTTATAATTCTTTTTCTTTTCAGTAGATAAATTATACAAAAACTGTCCAAATGTTATATTTTCCCGAGCGCTTTCGGCTACATGTTGAGCCATTTTCAAGGATGAGATATAGTAACTGTTAACTGGAAATAGATTGTCGTATGTTCCAGTTAAGTCATACAGCGCCATGTTCTGAATATTCCTTTTCTCGCTGTGACTGTACGCATGCGTGAGCCTGTGCCTAAGTATGCGCACATGTGTATAGATTCACAGGGACATGTGTGTATTCACAACTGGTTATAAAGTCTTTTAAATGCAGACGCCCATATAGGTCGAATTTAAATGATTTGCTGACAGTTGAAAGATATTGATAAATATTTATTTATTTTTTTATTTTATGCTTTTCATTATCACAGGGGAATAAATATCTGTGTGCAGGTGTCCATTGGCTGCTTGAGATTATATTCGTCTTTCTCTGAAAAAAAAGTGTTGCTTGCTTATCGCCCTACATATTGTTTCCTAATATTTTATTTTTACTTTATTATATATATATATATATATATATATATATAGAGAGAGAGAGAGAGAGAGAGAGATATGCTTTCGCTGGTTCCCAGACTTCATGAATTCAAGCGTCCTACGAGGCTGGCATCCCCTCTCACCCTTTCACTGTCGAAACTGTTAAATGTAGCCGCCTCTTCTACTCCAATAGCTTCATATCTCGCACTTCTCGCCTGTGGAACTCCCTTCCCTATTTCTGTTTCCTTGATAGCTATAATCTCCAACTATTCAAATGTAATGTCAATCGACATCTCCAGTTGCCTTGATCTATCCACTATCCTTCTCCTCATCCTCTCCTCTATCATTACTATCTGCTCTCGCTCCAAATCCTCTGTAACCCCTTGCGTGCTAGTGGCTTCCCACCTTGCTTGGGGTGAAATGCTTAATATATATATATATATATATAGATAGATAGATAGATAGATAGATAGATAGATAGATAGATATCCAAGTAAGATGAGAACGAATAGAGTACAATTCCAACGTTCGTAACATTTAATTTAAAAGAAGGCTCAATACAAAGTAGAACAATGTTATTTATTTTAGGATGTTACACCAAAAACATGTTAAAATCGCTAAACTGTGTTTCGATGCATATCAATGCATCTCATCAGGGGATTGTAGATTACTGGCGAATGAACGATTTATTGAGATTTAAAATCTAAATAAATTTAAATTTAGTTTTAAATCTAAATAAATTTAAATTTAGTTTTAAATCTAAATAAATCGTTGGTGTTTCTGGTGTAAGATGCATTCATTTTATGACACAATTAAAGCAAGTCTCCTCTTCAGTCTAAAATCGGCCTTTCAAATATCTTGTGACAAAGGATTAAAAAGCAATTTTTTTCAATTTTGAAGTGAAATAATCCAGAAGATATCCATTCCCACAAAAATTAGGCATATTACTGGTATGGTCATAATGTGATATTTGAAATTTAGAATGAATGTGGGTCATATTTCCAGTTTTATGAAATGTCAAACCTCAGGTTATGAGTTGTTTGCATGTCCTAGCAGAGGGTCTGATTTATTTGCATATTCAGACTGAATTTATTTAAGAAATACGCAGCGATACCATCTGTAATTTTATTATTAATTTCTTTGTTATGTACCTAACAAGCTAGTATAATTTTAGCTGTTGTTCTTAATTTTTTTTTTTTAAATATAGGAGTCCAAATATGGTATTTTGTTCGAATTCATAATAGACCAAAATGGCTAAGTTGAGCACATGTGTAAAAATAAAATAAAATCTGCCAAAATTAAACGGTTTGAGATATTTTGATGAAATAAAAACTGCTAAGTTTCTTTAATAATGTAGATTAAGGAGATATAATCAGATAACACCTGGTACCTGTTTGAAATTTTCATCAGTGATACCCCATTGATATGCATCGAAACCGACTGCAATTGTGTAGTGATTTTAACATGTTTTTCGGTGAAATATCCTAGAAGATAGATAGATAGATAGATAGATAGATAGATAGATGATAGATATGAACATAATGAGATAGATAGATAGATAGATAGATAGATAGATAGATAGATAGATAGATAGGAACAGAATGAGATAGATAGATAGATAGATAGATAGATAGATAGATAGATAGATAGATAGATAGATAGATAGGAACAGAATGAGATAGATAGATATGAACAGAATGAGATAGATAGATAGATAGATAGATAGATAGATAGATAGATAGATAGATAGATAGATAGATAAAAAAACACTTAATATTTATATGTAATATCTATGTATTTTTACAAAGAAATATTAAAATTAAAATTGTTTTACTTACAAATGGGTTTTCAGAAAAAAATTGTTTTACTTCAACCGGTTTCACTTTTAGCTCTTCAAAAAGTTTATAAATATTTATATTCCCACGTGTTGATACATGTGTCTTAAACAAATTAAAAAATCAAGGGGCATAATTGGTTTTATATGTCGCTTATGGTAATGAAAATATGATAGAATCTATTTTGAGGGACGTGCCTTTGGTTTATGCAATGAATTAAATATTGGTTTAAACTTGCTGGTTAAAAATCTTTCTTTATTAATACGCTTTTGTTCGATGGCTTTGTAGTCGCATTGGTAGAATGGGAAGATATTAAACTTTGGCAGATTTCATCCGCCGCATTCATCTATATGTTGGCTAAGGAGTATTTTTCTAGCGTGGGGATCCCTAATTTGTTGGCGATGAACTGTTATTCTTTGTCGGGGTGTCTGTCCGCTTTGGCCAATGTAAATTTTTGTGGCAACCTTTGTATGTTATTATGCATATGAAATTCTATGAGTTGCACGAGAAAACATTTTGAATTTGCATCCGTCTGTGAAGTGGACTCCTAATAGGTAGCTAGACACTCTGCAGAGTGGTCTGTTGCATCTTTTCACCTGAGGTTCTTTGTGTTCTGCAGTTTTGCAATCGTCACCATCTTTTTTAGTAATTTTGGTTGTCGTTTTTTATGATTGGGCATTTTTGTAATAGGTTTTTCATTCTTTTTTTTTTTTTTTGTCCTTTAGTAGGATTGGTAGATTTACTTGTATGTGTATGTAGATTTCTGTGTTCTTTGGGTTGAAAGTTGAAAAATAAGGGATGACCTTTTTTTCTTTTTTCTTTTTTGCTTTTTTATATTTTTTTCTCTCAGAGTCTGTGGACATTAATTTGTTTTGCTTTTTCAATTTTGTTGATTAAACTTTGAGGATATTTTCTCTTGGTGAGTATTTTTCCATCTCTTCTAGTCTGTGGTAATTGTTTCGAATATTGTACAGATTCACTTGGCTAAGTTGAGTGGAATGTTGGTACGATTATGTTTCGGGTGGAAAGATGTAAAAAGGAGATAATATCGAGAGTCAGTAGGTTTCAAATCTATGTCCGTTCCCAGTTTAGTGCTTCTTTTTGTTATTAATATGTCTTAAAAGGAAATTTTTGTTGCTGTCCTCCATTATTAATGGATGCTTGGACTGTTCTTAGTTTATCAAGATTTTCATTCCACAGAATAAAACGGTCATCTAGATATCTTTTCCCGCTTCCTTTTATGTAGTAACTGAAGTCATTCCCATAGATTTCCAAAGTTGATGGTACCCCACGACTAGGTTGACATATATTAATTCAACCTTTGTCCTCATGGCTATTTCTTATTTGTGTCGGTAGGGTGTTTCATTAAACATGAAATAATTGTCTATATTTCTGAGATGAGGTATAATGTATATTATTTACATTATTCGGACTATTGTCATCATCTTTGTCGCCATATTTATCACAACGTTTCGACCCTTCAGTATCTGTCTATATTTCTGAGATGAGGCATTATGTACATTATTTACATTATTCGGGCTATTGTCATCATCTTTGTCGCCATATTTATTACAACGTTTCGACCCTTCAGTATCTGTCTATATTTCTGAGATGAGGTATTATATACATTATTTACATTATTCGGGCTATTGTCATCATCTTTGTCGCCATATTTATTACAACGTTTCGGTCGCTGTACGCTCTGGCCTTCTTCAGGTGGTTGGAATGTCGAACTGAACTCTTTATTTCGCTCACTGGGGTAGACTTTTCTAGTCCCACGTGCCATGTTTAATGGATGTCAGTTATCAGTTATCTCCTGTTCATTCCCCTCTTCAAGTTCTCCACTGCCTTAACCAGGTATTGAACTCACACTCTTTGGGTCCTGTCACATGCCCAGAACCAAAAGATTCAAAGAAACGAGTGCGATGGCTAAATTGTCCTATACAAAGGTAGTAGTAATTCATTAGCCAATCGCAGGCGAATAAAATGACTTGGAGTGTATGTGGGTGTGAAAAACAGCAATCGCTATAATATTTTTGTCCAATTTTAGGTCGTTTAGTTGATTCCATTGATGTCTGATGAATTTGGACATTGAGGCATTTCCAGTTTGACAACTGGGAAGCTCGAGATGTAATTACAGAATTCATCAAGGGTTGCATTTTTGCTTCTTGGGAGTTGATAATCTCTTTCTTTTGTTTTTTACTAGCGATTTATCATTGTTTTCTTCTTCGAAAAATTTTGGACCATCCCGTGTTCTTATAGTTCTGGTTTCTCTCTAAAAAATATTTATTAGGATGGGGTTCATCTAAGTTGCTTTTAATGACGATATTTTTTATGTTGTCGTATTTGTGATCATTATGTATTTCTGTATTGTATCTATTGTTCTGACCCTGGTACTTGTTTGTTATGTGTTGCCTTTGGTTCAGTCTCGGGTTATTTCTGTGTAGCTCCGTTTTTGTCGTCTGTTTTCTCTGGAGTTTCTATTTGTTGTTCTCTTGTTATATGTATTTTCTTTGTTTTTTTGTTTTTTGTTTTTTGTTTTGTTTTGTTTTTTTGTTGGGGGGGCAAAGGGGGTGAGTGGTAGTAGCTTTACCCGGAATTTTTTAGTACATCTGAGTTTGGCTGTATTATAATGTTTGGGCTGAATTTTGTCTGTAGTTTGATTTGCTTAAATATTTAGGCTAGCGTGGTGTCGGTGTGGTTTTTCATGCCATTGTTGTTTACTTTCTTAAAAAATGGATTCTCTTCGCTGTATTCTATTTTAAATTGTTCTTCAATTATATATATATATATATATATATATATATACACTTGGGATTAAAATGTATACATATATTGTCAGACGACCGGATGATATATTAGCGTCTATTCTAACGTAATTTCAATGAAGAAATAAATTGAATAACATATGTATTTCTTCTTTTCTCATCAGTAATTTTATAGTTTTAAACTTAATAGCGATTAAATTTGGATTTTAAAATTGGCAGTTTTTAATTTTAATATCAAATTTTATCATATAATTTAATAATTATTGGTTAGAATAAATTCTTTTTTTAATATTACCCGTATTTTAAAGATCTGAATAGCTATTATAACATGACTTCGTTGTCAAGCTTTTTGAATTTTCCTATACTTGTATTTTGATTGGTCATTCTAGCTTTTGTAACAACGTTTTCCCCTCGCGAAGGATATTTAAGTAATTTGAAACTTTTAAAACCATTTATTTTACATTCAACATCATCACATGATAAGACACCGGGGGTGTTGAAAAAAATGGCTATTTTTGTAGTGATTTTATAACATTTACGTTATAATTTTTTTTTAAATAAATAAATTATATATATATATATATAGGGATAGACAGACAGACATATATCTCCTATATATATATATATATATATATATATATATATATATATATATATATATATATATAAATAGGGAGAGAAAGAGAAAGATGACGAGAGAGAGAGAGAGAGAGATGGAAAAAGAGAGAAAATTAATACAAATATAAAGTTTGTTACTTAGTTGATTGATGTTAGCTTTAACATCCCGATTATAGAGTTTCACTGAAAGACACTCCAGCAACCACTCCATCCACTCGTCAGAGGCTATCAACAATTGACTGTTTATATTTTTCGTTTATTTTTCTTTTATATATGCACTTTTCATTGCTGCAAGGTTGAATTTTCTTTTCATAGTCCATGTGTGTGCACGTAATAATGCATGTGCGCGCGCATGTGTACCTACATAAAAATAATTACAACCACATCCAAAACTATTAGATATGATCAAGCCCCAAAATATCCATAACATTATTAATTCTGATGCAGGTATATATAAAATAAACTGACAGAATTTCTCTTTACAATGCATCGTCGAAACTCGCAGAAATTTTTTTTTTTAAAAGTATCAAAATTTACACACAATTTATCAAAAGAATTCCACATTTATTAAAAGATAAAATAACTATATCCTCCGACATTACGGTTTTTAACATTATCAAGGGAGGTAACACTTATAAATAATTTTTGTACAAGGGAGATAACTCTGATAAATATTTTCATCAGTTCCTTCTCTTGAAATCAAAAATACTTATGCCCACATTATTTTTTATTCTATTTTAATTTATTTATATATTTCTCCGGTTTTATAACGGCATTTGAAAGCAAATTCACTCCGTGAGATAAACAACATAAATGGCATCTTATTTTATTTATACTCACGTTTCTTGTTTTTGCTATATGTGTTTTTTTTCTTAATTCCTTTTCTTTTCTTAACTAGTTTTTTTTTTTTATTTTATTGTATTTACTTATTTACTCTAATTTCCTTCATTCTATTTGAACTAGTCTTTTACTTTATTTAAATTTAACTACTTTTTATATTTAATTTAGTTTCAACGTTCAAAACTGAAACCGGGTTGTCTTCTAATCCGGTTTTGTACCAACCGGAAGTGCAACGTCACGTGATCCGAGTCGCCGGCGATGAACAAAGTTTCTCCCGTTGTTTTGACTTGCATCGAAACATGGCAACTCGCTGTCTGCTTCGCATCGCTTCTTTGAGGAATTCCTCTTTACTTTCCTCATGTAAGTGATTGGGACATTTTTTTAATTTTTTTTTTCTTCTTCTTCTTTCTTTGTCAGTTTTGGCTCTAGATGGCAAAAAGACATTTTCTTTTTAGTTTTTTAAATTAATTATTAAGCCTTCTTTAAGAATATTATTGTCTTTCTATTCGACCAACCTAATTAAATAATTAATTGGCCCTAATTATTATTAAACTTTTGTACTTATTTTTCTCTCTCGATTCCACTTTCTAAAATAAGCACTTTTAAAAAATTTTAAATTATTTTAGTGCGGAAGAACTTACTTGTTGTTCTAAAGTGATATGACCAAATTATTAATTTTTAACTTATTTTTAAAAATGCATTTAAAACAGTTTAAAAAAAAAAAAGATAAAAAAAAACGTTAGAAAATAAATAAAACCCTTTTTATAATCTTTTTAATGTTATCTGAGCGTAATTTATTTTTTTTATTTTTATTAAATTAACTAATGTTTTTTGTTGATAATTGGGACAAATCATGAACTCTTAAATAAAAGTTTTAAAATAAATGATATTCTGATCGTTGAAAACGAGTGGACACTGAGGTCAACACCGAGTGGTGATAGTCTGTTTTATGCTTGACCGCAATTTTCATGCCATGCCTATGTTTGTTTTAAAGTGAAAAAGTTTCAATTTTTTGCGAATACCACACAAGTGACTGAGATAAGGTCTATGTCCGAGCACTGGTTAAAGTCAGAATTTCAAATGTTGTCTTCCTTTTAAATAGAAAAAAATGAAAAATATACAAATAAAATTTTTATTTTTGTTATTTGATCGAACAAGTTATTTTTTAATAATGTTTTGATTAATGGGGTAACTCTATGCACTTCTTTTATTTAAGGATCTAATATTGTTTGTAATTCTTTGAGTTTTAGAGGTCTATGTTCGGACATTGGTTAAGATCAGAATTTCCGATGTTGGGTAGTCAGATCTTCCTTGTGAAATTGGAACCAGTTTTATTTGCAATTTGGTCTTTTATCGTAATCGTAAATAAAAGCATAAGTTATTTTTTATAAAAATCACAAAAGTGTGGATTTTTTTTTTCACTTTAGACTTTGTATTTTGTTTTGGTTAAAAACGCTTGCATTTCAATTTTTTTTAATGGCGCCACTGTAGTAGTGTAAAAACATTCTAAAAAAAATGCCTTCTTGTTTTTACGTTGAACTTTGAACCTGAACTCTGAAGTTCAAAATCTAGGACTCTTCTTATCTCTTTGACCCTGGTTCACTAAGAAATGACAAATCGATTCTCTTGACCTTTCTCTTTACTACAGAAGCCTACAAGGAACAAAAATGTCTGGTGGTAATTTTCGAACGTCCAAAACAATTTTTTCATACTAAATTACCTCCCTTATATTTCACTTCAACAGGCCTCTCTAAATTCTCATTTGGATTTGAAAAGACAGTCATCTAAATATTTTTTCTTTTTTATAATAATGTTTACTCTGTACAAGGCTCAAGAACCACTCTAGGTAGAATGTTACAGAGTAAGAAGCACAGTTTATGAGGATACGGAGGGAGGATAATAATTAAACCTAGATTTGAACATGTTAAAATTGTAGCTATTGGGGAAGTAATTTTACAAAGCAGCTGTTCGAATGGAACTTACATCTCACCAATGGAAATTTATTTTTACAATTATGTTCACATTGTACAAGACCCAAGAGTCACTCAGGGCAGAGGGTTACAGAATAAGAGGCACAATTTATGGTGATATGATGAGAAGAGTTTACCCTAGACTTAAACAGGTTAAAATTGAAGTGATCGGGGAAGCATCCTCGTGGGAGTAGTTTCCACAAATTAGCAGTTCATAGGAAGTAGCTGTTCGAACTTACATCTCGCTATGAAATCCAAAGAGGATGACGGTAATTTATTACAATGTGTGTGGCACAGTAGGTCTTGACTGGTGTGACTAAAGAATGTACTTCATTTGAACTCTTTCCATAAAAATAGAAATAGAGATGCAAGACGTTTGCAACATTTTGGATGTGAGAAAGGCGTTGTAAAGTAGTGGAAAAATTCACCACCCTCAAGGCTGCATAGATGCTTTTGGACTACATCGTTAGTGAAAAGACTGTGAAGAGTGGGCAGCTCCTGCCCAGATATGGCAGCAGTATGTAATTTTTGGCTTGATCTGGCTCTTGTAGAGGATAGCAGGAGTCAGGAAATTCCTGAAGCAGTACAGGTAACTAACCATTTTTCCAGGTTGTTTAGTGTGTATCTGATAAACAATTGCTTTCAAATGGACCCACAGAGAAAAATCAAGGGTGTGAGGTCTGGTAACCTTGGTGACCACTCAGCAGGACCTCTTCGACCTATCAATTAACCCCTATGATGCACAACTTTTGCCTCACGTTGTACAATTCGTCTGTGCATTGAATATTGTTGCCACACCTGGTTTGGTGATTCTGAATAAAATCCAAAGAAGGTTCTGCAATGTTATCAGTCCTGATCTGACATCTTGGTTCCAGTCACTTCCCACTGTCTTGATGTGGTTATTCTCCATCTTTTCGTGGCACTTGTTTCCTAATGAGCTTTTTTTCTTTGGAACCTTTGTCTAATTATTTTACTGTTGAAATAACTAGATGTAGTGAAAGAGAGAATCACCTACCTCGAAAAAGAGTTTGCGTTTTGTGTGCGATCTGCCAAAGAAAAATTACTGAAAATAGTTAGCAAAAATCTACTAATTAAGAATCCGAAACTATACTAATGTTCTTTCCTCCTCTGAATGGTGTGGCTAATCAGAAGTATCTCTTGGTGAATAAAAGCCATTGTTTTTCGCTAAGGGGTAAGATTGTTTATGAGCTTGGCGGATGAATATGCTTTTTTGCTGGTGAGAAGTAGAGGTTGGATTTGGACCCCATTTTGTCATTTCTACATTGCCTGTTGGACTGTTACGATGGACTATCGTTTGAACTGTGGTTTGGCTACAAGTGTTGCGGTCAAGAGATGGAAGAAACCTATTGCAGACGTTTATTGCTACTATAAGTTTACAATTGTTTTTTCTTTTCTTTACCACAAGACTAGATGTAACCAAAGCATCTATTTTCAGTGGGTTCGGCAGAGGTCAAGACATATCAATGAATACCTCAATGAAGTCGTTGAACTTCAGCAAAGCCAGGTTCAACAGCAACTCTTCAGAACAACAACGCTCTCAATGACGCCTTGGAGTCATCCCAGATCGTAGCTTATCCTCTTATTGCTAAGAAAGCCCTTGAGATACTCATACTGTTTGTTATAACGTATTTCTACAAGCAATCCTTTTCAAGTATGGTAGACATGAAAACGAAGAAAAGGAACAGACTTTGTTGTGAAAATGATATGAGAGTGGCACTTGTTAAGGTGAAGCAGCACATTTCTGAACTGGACTGGTCTCTGAAAGGCAACAGCAAAAGTCACATTGACTTGTAGTAAATATTCATTGAGTTATGTTTTTGTTTTTGTGCAAAAGTCATGTTTTGTTGGGTTTTTTCTTTGAATATAATGATTTTGTGTGGAACTGATGCATAGGTCATTTGTGCACTAATCTACATACATATAAAACAGAGGATGTCTGTCTGTCTGTCTGATACCTTTCATTGGAGATTCATCCAACCGATTTTGACCAAACGTGGCACATACACTGTACAATGTAAGAGATAGGTTCTTAACGTAAAAAATCAATAATTGATAAAGCCAATCACAAATCGATAAATTCAACTTTTTTCTCCGATTTCATTCAAACTCAGTATGTAGGTTACTTACATCATGACGTGCTCAACAATACCTCATTTTTATTTCTACGACACTGCGTTTAGCAAAAAAGTGAAAAATCGATTTCAACACAAATTTCAAACTAAAAACTCCCTCAATTTTCAAGCAATACAAACATCACTCAATTGTAACCAACAATAAGTTGATTGTTTAACAGTCATTTAACTTGATAATTGAGTCCACCCATATAGTGAAAACCTGCGTAAATAGTGTAAAATTGCGATTTTTTATTGGTTTCTTTCTTATTTTTCGTTGATCTTTCAATCAATTCACATCAAACTAAACAATTGCCTTATAAATGTATCATCTTTTACATCCCTGGTAGCACAATGAAAAATTGAATTTCAAAAACTCCAAAATAATTGTGGTCTGAAGTGGGTCTTCATGTTGTCTGTTTTATCCCTTCATGTCCTCGACTAACTTCAATTGAATAAATACAGACAACTTATTTTATATCAGTAACTGCATTAATTCAAAATGTTTTTTAATGAAAGTACTTTAAAGCAATTAAAGAAGACAGACTCTGTTACATCTAAACATGATACTGTTTTTGCTCCATTTTAATTGAACGCTTTTTCTAATTGACCAGCTGGGTATGGCTGCTAGTAAAATATATACCTATGTTTTGAAGAAATCATTTTATTTTTCCAATTATGAAGGGTTCAGTAAATGCATGGCTGAAACTTGCAGGGTTCAGTACTTCCAACAACGTTAAGAACCATTGCTTTATCAAGTTTGATGAGGTCCAAAGAGATGCTAATGGCACAGATTCTCACTGACAGAACACGTGTCCATTGAGAGGAGACAAAATTTCAAGATCCACCCAGAGA
The DNA here is from genome assembly GCA_903632075.3 of Acanthosepion pharaonis. Classification (NCBI taxonomy): domain Eukaryota; kingdom Metazoa; phylum Mollusca; class Cephalopoda; order Sepiida; family Sepiidae; genus Acanthosepion; species Acanthosepion pharaonis. The sequence continues at coordinate 1,364,315 of CAHIKZ030000632.1, forward strand.
TGATGAAAGATCACTAGTTTGGTTTTTGTGAAATTGGATGTGGCCAGCCAGTTACGACGCCCCACCCCCACTGAGCTGTCAGTACTAGGGTAGAGGAGAGATCAGCTGCCAGGCCCTTGTCCTCGAGAATTTGGGAAATAAAATGAAAAATAGTGTCCAAAAATACAATCCAGCTTATTTCAAGAACATTTTGTTAAAATAATAAATGTAATGTAATCACCATGAAAAAAAATATTGGATAATGCCACTAAAATACAAGTGATTACTGGGAGTGAAAGAGAATGAGAAGACTTTAGTGAGGAAAAAGGACAATAAAAGAACAGGTTTCAAGGAGACAGAAGATGGCGATAATGCCACTAAGATGCTAGGGGTTACTGAGAGTGAAAGAGACTGAGAAGACTTTAGTGTGAAGAAAGAACAATAAAAGAACAATTTAGGAAGACATAAGATGGCGATAATGCCACTAAGATGCAAGGGGTTACTGGGAGTGAAAGCGAATGAGAAGACTTTAGTGAGGAGAAAAGACAATAAAAGAACAGAATTCAGGAAGATAGAAGATGGCAATTGATGTTGCATTTAAATTTATTTTGTAGATGTCATGAAAGCAATAAATAAAAGTTCCTCTAGTGAGAAATACAAAAGAAGAAACAATTCAAATATAACATTTGGTTATATCTCGCTATTTCAACAGTAAAACAATAAGACCTAGTTACCAATCTTGTTGTATGCTTAAATTAATGTGTTCAAATACCAACGTGGCAAGAAGAACAATTGCCATGAAAATATTTATAGGAAAGTCAGAGAGAAGACATGTCACAGTCATGGGAAGGTGACTGAAGCTGAGATGCTGCATCAAGACTGATAATATTGCAGACCTTTCTTTGGATGGATGCATTTGGATATACAAAATATTCTTGATGATTAACCACCTGTAATTCCAGGTGCAATATATATTGCTAAATAGCAATCATTAATTGTAACACCTTAATTGATGCAGGATTTTCCAAATCTAAGGACTGATCAGAATAGGAAACTAAGTAAAGAAAAGTTCAAGGAATATATGGGAGATAACTCAGTATTTGATATGTGGAAATATTTTAGAACATTGAACTTAATAAGACCCACAACAATTATTAATCCCCATATTCTTGCTTTAGTTTGTTTTTTGGCATTTTTTTTTTTATAGTCAAGTCCACTCATATACCAGGTGTAACAGTAAAATTGTCCAATTGTCAGACTAAGCTTTGAACCATTGTATCTAAGAAATGATTAAAGATATCTTACTGGAATTCTCCAAGGTTTTTATAACACTATCGGGATCTACTTTGAACAATAAGAATGTATTTAGCTCTGAGTTGAAATTATGATCTCTCTTCCTGTTGTGACCTCCTAATCGTCTCTACTGTTCCCTCTTTTTTAAACTTATTCACCATTCTCTTGATGGTCCTTGAATAGAGTTTGAAGATGGAAGCCAAAGTATGAATGTTGGTACCATTACTGAAGGCCTGAATGATCTTTTTTCCTCTCACCATTGTTCAGTTGGGAAGGCATAGAGTGGCTGACAAAAAACAATTTTAACCTGTTCTCTTTCTGGCTGAATATATATATATATATATATATATATATATATATATATATTCACACACACACACACACACACCGGGTGTAACAGCAAAATTGTCCAATTGTTAGATTAAGCTCTGAACAGCTGTATCTTAGAAATAATTAAAGATATCTTACTGAATTCTCTGAAGTTCTTGTAACACTGTTGGGCTTTACAATGAGCAATAAGAATGTATAATTACTCTCTAAGCTTAACAGATAAATCCTGATGAAATCAATCATAAATGAAAATGACATGTTCATCATTAATTAATAATAGCTAAGGATGAAGAATTGAAATAAAGTTCAAATTATTCCAGGATCATTTTCCAACTTATTCAAGCTGATCTTCACCCTCTCTAATCTTCTGTCTTGGAGTAACAAGGTACCTCTGGGGTTAACTCCACTTACTTTCCTGAAACCACTATTAGGAGACGTTCTCTGGCAATATAAATACACTGCAATATTTCATCTTACCCTCTTCTTACTTTTTCCGCTTACACATCAACGTGTAAGTCTCTTGCAGAAAAACGTGTTTACCATTGGGAAACACATGAACAAACAACGCACACACACACACACACACACACAACACGCGTATGTTCGCACTTTCACTCACATACTTTGAATACAATTTGGACAATTTTGTTGTTGTACTCGGCATATCGTCTGATTTTACCATTTCAAACAATTTCTTGACTCCACGAACAGATTTATCTCCCTTAGATCGTATGTCAATCTCTTGAATCAGACTTACATTCTGAGCCCACCTTAGAATTGTGTTAGAACAAGAATTTAAACATGCGATTTAATTTTACGACATATAAATAGATACCTAAGGGTTAAAATCTATTTTAAAAAGGAAAAAGCTTTTATTTTAGTTTTAATCTCAAGCTATAAATTTAATATTTCCAATAAGCAAAATACTTTGCTGTATTTCAAACTGAATTTATATTGATTGGATATTTTTTTTTGATTATTAGTAAAATCGTCTATATTGACAATTATCTAAACACAATATAATTCTCTTTATTAAAAACCTTTCAAAAATAAAATATACTTTTCTGAAATGTTATTTGTGAAAAATTAGCCAATTTAAAGTTTCATTAATCTGAATTGAAACAAATATTTTTAGTTTAAAGTATTGCAGAAAACATTTTCTAACATGGACGTAGGAATTTTATGAGGTGTTGACACATCAAAAGCTAATGTTTGGGAAAATTATGAGGAGGATATAAAATTAACAAATACAGTGTAAATAACTTTTTTTTTATATGATTTTTTTAACTGCACAATAATCTTTAAAATTTGAAATATTTTAATCATTTCAATGATATTTAGGTATTTTGGTTTTATAGTCTTACTTATGATGACATTTATTGAGGAAATGTTATAAAATTACCAATAAATTTTAAATTCACTGTAGTTACCGCTCTTATTTTTTCATAATGTCAGGTATGGGCATTTACCGATGCACAATGTGACCCTTAATATCAGAAAAAACAACACACATACAAATTAAAACAAAATATGGCTCATTTTTATATATATATATTTTTATGTTTAACGTTCTTTTGTATAGATACAAGTATTTAAGTAAATGCTCTGTTTATAATAAACAGTATTAAATAACATTTACCGGCCTGAATGTCCAAGAAATTTTCATAGAAAATATTCGTCCTTTGACAGGATTTGAACCTGCATCCTATATGGAACCGTCATTTACGCTGACGTGCCTTATCGATTGGCCACAAAGGAGCGTTCGTAGGCAAGGTCGAATTTACTGCTTATAAATATATATATATATGTATGTATGTATGTATATAGGTATGTATGTATATATATATATATATATATATATATATATATATATATATGTATGTATGTGTGTGTGTGTGTATATATATATATATATATATATAATATGTGTGTGTATGTATGTGGTGGACTCTCCCGTTGTATTCAATGTATGAGGGTCAAGCAGGTCAGTTCCTAGGAACCGACAGCCAGACACCAGCACATATGATATGATTATAGTGGTGAATCTTTTGTGCAGAACCAACCACACTTTTTTAAGAACCAAATACAGAGATCTTGTGCACTACATGCCACAAGGTCCCCAAACGACCCTCTGCAGGTTTTGAATTCAGAGTTGTCCTTCTCCTAGACCAGTTGCCATCCAAGGCTATAAAACCTGGGCTGTCCTGCTATTTACCATTGGAGGGAGAAGAGGATTCATGCCTTTCCCAAGGGATTAGCACATAAGTGAATGTAATGGATTTGACTGGAATTTGAACTCAGCTCTCCGATTCCTCAAACTAAGCCGCTATCCTTTACTCCACCATGACTCCTGTATATATATATATACAGTTATGTGACTGTGCTTGTGTATATGCATGGTTATGAGAACCATGAGAAGGCACATATACAAGTGTATGTAGTTATATATCTATATATATATATAGAGAGAGATAGAGAGATAATTGATAATATTAGTGGTAAATATACACATACATATGCAAAATATATAAATATATATACATAGGTGCATACACATACATGTATATTTTTTTAATAAAATATTCCAAGAGGATAGAATCCAGGTAGAACCCAATGTCCAGGACAGAGTAAGGATATAATAAAAAGGCTTAAACACTAATATTCCCTGGCCATAATTTATTCCATTGGAATCATAAATACGATCCAATTCATCAGACCTACAAATTCAAAAAGAAAAAAGAAAAAACCCAACTCCGGAAATAAAAACAAAACTGCTCTCTATTAATCACCACAGAGATCCTTCCCTGCTCTCCATTAGAATGTCTGACACTCAACTTCTCAAAAGCACCTCTCTGCGGCTGCTCGGTCTCACGTTGACTGCTGACCTGAAATGGAACAAATACATTGAGTCAATTGCTTCGTCCACCGCAAGGAAAGTTGGCTCCCTGTGCAGCCAGGAAATTTTTCTCCCGGAATCGATCCTTCAAATCTACAAATCAACAATTCGCCCTTGCATGGAGTATTGCTGCCATATATGGTCTGGAGCCCTTCTGTTTGCCTCAGGGTTCCTGATAGGCTCCAGAGGCGGATATGCAATATAATTGGCCCTGCTCTGGCATCTCATCTACAGTCACTTTCTCACAGATGTGCCGTCACCTCTCTCTGTCTGTTTTACAAATACTTTCATGGTAATTGCTCCAAGGAGCTGCATTCACTGGTTCCCAGACTTCATGAATTCAAGCGCCCTACGTGGCTGGCATCCTGCACTCACCCCTTCACTGTCGAAACTCAAAAATGTAGCCGTCTCTTCTACTTCAATAGCTTCATGTCTTGCACCTCTCGCCTGTGGAACTCCCTTCCCTATTCCAGTTTCCCTGAGAGCTATAATCTCCAGCTATTCAAATGTAATGTCAATCAACATCTCCAGTTGCCTTGATCTATCCACTATCCTTCTCCTCATCCTTTCCTCTATCACTCCTATCTGATCTTGCTCCAAATTTTCTGTAACCCCTTGCGTTCTAGTGGCTTCTCGCCTTGCTTGGGGTAAAATGCTTAAAAAAAAAAAGTATGAGAGTGTGGGACGAATGTTAGAGCTAAAGAGAGGGGTAACAGACGAGAGAAGGTGGGAGATTAAAACTTAACAGAGAGAAGTTTTAGAGAGGTGAGTTGAAGAGGTTTAAGTGAGAGTAAATGCCCTACAAATTCAAAAATCCCACCTTCTCTCGTCTGTTACCCCTCTCTTTAACTCTAACATTCGTCCCACACTCTCATGCCTTACTCTCTAAATTTTATTTTTTATTCCTGGAGTTGTTTTTTCTGTTTTCTTTTTTTGAATTTGTAGGTCTGATGAATTGGATCGTATTTACGATTCCAATGGAATAAATTATGACTATGGAATATTAGTGTTTAAGCTTTTTTTTATTATATATATATATATATATATATATACACACACATACACACAGTGCGATGGGTAAATTGTCCCTATTTTATAGTTTTAATTTCATGCATATGTGATGTTTATTTTTGATTTTGTCAATTGCAAAGTAAAGTAGGGTCAGTTTGCCACCATCTGTGAGAAAAAGAATACCATGATGTAATTCACTCAATGACATCCTGTACTGCTTGGCATTCACAGCAGAAGCTCTAATACAAAACATTTCAGAGTGTTTCGGTATCAGTCTAAGAACAATGTAGAGAATTTGAAAAGAGTTGGATGAGTCTAATGGTGATTACGAAGGTGTTTGGAGTGATCAGCAGTGATGTCAATGTTATGCCTCAATTCATCTTCCCACAGGGCCTCAAACTCAACATGGAGACCTACATAAACTGCCTTGAGGAGGTAGTACTGCTCTAGGTCAAGAGGGTGGCTGCTGAGAGACCCTATGTCTGGCAACATGCACTATGCCATACAAGCAGGAGAACTCAGTCATAGACAATTTCTGTAACCACATCACCCTTGACATTTGGCCTCCTAACTCCCCATACTGCAACCACCTTGGCCATTATGTGTAGGACACAGTTGAGCGAGAGACCAACAAAACTCCTTGTAATACCAAAAATGAACAGAAGGCAAGGATTATGGCAATATTCACCAACCTAAACAAGGAGACCATCCAGAAGTGTTGCAGGAGATTCCAAAGTTATCTGGACTCCATGGTTGAAGCCAATGGTGATTTTTATTGAATAAATCTACTCTTTACTATTTCAAGATATTTTTGTGTAATTTTGGCAAATAGATCTGTTAAAATGAGTCGTCAGTATTATATTCCTATTTGCATAATTTTGACGACAATTTATCCATCGCACCCTGTATGTGTACATATGTTCATAAAAAATGGCTCTATGATGTGTATATGTATACACAAGTATATATCAATGAGCATATGTGTACATATACGTACAAGTATGAAAAAAAGGCCCTAATATATGTATATGCCCCTGGGTAGGTGTGTCTGTAGGTACATGTGGTTGTGCATGTGTGTGTGTCTGTCTATATATATATATATATATATATATATATATAAATCAATCGATTCTCCCATCGGGTTCGACGTATGAGGGTCAAGCAGATCAGTTTCCAGGAAACTGACAGCCCGACACCGGCACATGAGATTCGATTATAGCGGTGAAGGCTTTGTGCAGGACCATCCACACTTTTTGAAGGGCCGAATACAGAGACCTGGTACACTATGTGCCACAAGGTCCCCAAACAACCCCCCTCAGGTTTTGAATTCAGAGTTGTCCTTCTCCTAGACCAGTTGCCATCCAAAGCTATAGAACCCAGTCTGTCCTGCTATTTAACCTATAGCTGGAGGGAGAAGAATAGGATTCACACCTTTCCCAAGGGTATTAGCATCTAAGTGAATGTAATGAATTCAACCTGGATTTGAACTCGGCTCAGCGATTCCACAATCCAAGCCGATATCCATTACCCCACTGTGCCTCCTTATATATATAAGTGCTTAATATACACACACACACACACACACATATATATATATATATATATATATATATATATATATATATATATATATATATATATATATATATATAACTTTCAAGAGGATAGAATCCGGGTAGAACTCAATGTCCAGGACAGAGTAAGAATATAATAAAAAGGCTTAAACACTAATATTCCATGGTTATAATTTATTACATTGGAATTGCAATTACAATCCAATTCATCAGACCTACAAACAAATTTAATATATATTATAATGAAAGAAAGAACGGTAAGATATATAATCCGGTGTTCTTATTAATATTTTTTATTTCTACAAAACAGTGCTCAATGTAAATTTACAGAGCATATTATAAATTAACTGATTTAAAAATATGGTTCCTTTGCTACACAGGAATTACCATGATTCAAAA
>CAHIKZ030000633.1:0-107500 GCA_903632075.3 Acanthosepion pharaonis
AATTTTTTTGAAAAATTTTTCAAAAAAAAATTTTTTGGGTGTTGTTACAAAAAAATTTTTTTGGGGGTTTTAAAAAAATTTTGAACTTGTTCCCCCCCCAAAAATTTTTTTTTTATTTTCCCCCGGGGGTTTTTTTAGGCTTTTTTTGATTTTGGTTTTTTTTAAAAAGTCTTAGGTTTTAAAATTTTTTTTAATTTTTAAAAGTTTCATAAATTCTTAAAGATTTAAAAAATTTTTTTTTAATTTTAAAGGTTTTAATTGAAACTTGTTGAATTCTTTTTCAATATAGTTAAAATATTGTTTAGAATTTTTTGTTTAATTTTTCCTTTTTTTTTTTTGGTTCTTAAAATGTTTTTTCCCTCTTTTTGGAATTTTTTTTTTCTTTAATCTTTATTCCCCCCCTTTTTTTTTCCCTTATAAAGATTTTTTGGGACAAATTTAAATCTAAAGGGAACTCCATTCCTGCGAGTGATTTTTTTGCCCACCCCTTGGTTGTGCGAGATCATAGTTTGAATTTTTGTCCCCCCAGTTAAGAAAATTTTTTGGTTGTGGAATCAGATCCCCGTCATAAAGGGGCCAAAACCCAAAAAAAAACCCAGCCCTTTAGTTATGGAGTTTTAAAATTAATAAATTTATAAGTTGTTTTTTTGACAAAGTTTTAAATGAAAATTTGAAAAGGAAAAATAAAAATCTTTTATATTGTACAAAAAAGAAAAAGAAAATTAAACTTTTGAAGTTAGAAATAAAAAAAGAGAAAAAAGGGGATTTGTTAGTCTTTTCTTTTCCTTTCCTTTGAAAATTTTAAATTTATTTACCTGATTCATTTTAAATCCCTTTTTTTTTTTAAAAATTGCTAAAAAAATTAATTTTTTTTGTTTCATCTTACATTAAGTATTTTCCCCTTAGTTGTTTTTTTTTTTTACCTGATTCATGTTTGGGAATCCAACTAAAAAAAAAAAAAATTAAATTTTAATTTTTTAAAAAAAATAATACTTTTTTAAAAAAATGACATCAATTTTTTGGGAAAAAAAAAAGGAAAATAATTTTTACAACCAAAAGTTTCAAAAAAGTCAAATTTTTTTTTTAAAAAGGGTTATCTTTTGGGAGCAACCCAACACCCCGGTGTTAATAAAATTTTCTTCTGAAAAAAAATCCCATCCAAAAAAAAATGACACCTGAAGACTTTGTCAAATGTTTTATGAATAATGTTTTAAAAAAGATTTGATTATCTGTAAAAATTTCCCTAATAAGTTTTTTCAAACTTATCAATGCTGAAACTTTTCTTAATCATGCTAAAGAAAATTTTTTTTAAAAAAGGGTTTAATTATTAGATTTTTTATATATTGAAATGTTTTTCGAATTAATTTTTATTTTTTTTTTTAATTTTAAAATTTTTGGGTTTTTAATCACAATTTCTTTTTCAAATTAAATTTTTGATTTTTTTTTGGTTTTTAAAAAAAGATAGTATTAAAAAAATAAAAATTAGTTTTTTTATGGTTCACTACTGCTTAGAACTGAAATATAGTATATGGGCATTTTGTTTCTCAGATTCAAGTGCTCTTGACCCAGCACTTATTGAGAATCAGTATCAGCCTGTCAATTTTGTGAAAACACACACAAGGATTATATATATTTATTATTTTAAATATTATATAGATCTGCACTTTCAATTTTTTTTGAACTGTGCATTGAGTAAGTTTGTATAGAAAGATTGGTATTTTTATGATAACTATTTCCCAGGCAAGATATACTTTCTTGTTTGTAAAAACAGTTTTATTATATATATATATATATATATATATATATATATATATATACACACACACACACACACACACACACACACACAGAGAAAGTAACAAATAAAATTAAATGTTCAACTTATCTTCACTGACTCAGAATTTTGTAGATATCATATCTACCTATCAGGGGTTTTGTAAAATTAATGCTCTGTTTAATGATGGTATTCACTTTAAGGGCAAAGATTGATCATATTAAAAGTTCAACTTATATATATTACAACCAGATTTATACAAGGTCTGATCAAAAATTATTGGGACTGTTGCTACGGCAATGAAGCTGTGTTGCACAGATTGACCTTGAACTCTATCAAGCTTGCACACTAATTGATAATATTCTTGCTCACTTCCATTGTTTATTGCAATGCTTGGGAGGAAAGTGAGTCGAGTATGATAGTCTCACAGGTGAGGAATCAGAGGTCTGTGGTTATGATCCCGAAACCAAAGCCATAACCTTTCTGAGACTGAAGAAAGTACAAATTTGTCGAAGCAATGTGAAGACTTTGTTCACAGTTTTCTTTCACTACAAGGGTATTGTTAAATAGGAATATGCTCCATCTGGTCAAACAGTAAATAAGGAGTATTACTGTAATGTGTTGCAACATTTGCAGGATGCTGTCGGCGGAAAAGACAGAATTGTATGTATCCTGTGAGTGGTAACTCAACTATGACAATGCACCTGTCCATTCAGTGCAGCTTACGTTTACATCTATCCATTTCAACTGTAAAATTAAGGAGACATTCCCCAGATCCAAGAACCACCATATTTTGAAGTTTCACCTCAACTTTTTACCTCTCCCATTCTGAAAATATTTATAAAAACGTTTTAGGAATTTCCACACAATGGGAATGACAGGAAGCCAAGATGTAACTTCAGAAGGGCATTGCTGCAAAGTATAAATTTCGTTGAAAGATGTTGGTTTTTTTTAACGCCTGATAGATATTTTGCGCATCAACATAAAATGGAAATGACTCCAGATGCCAAGCGCTTATATATAATAACTAGAAAATCATAATTTGCATTTTGCAATGATAAATTGATACTGCCCTTTGAAAACATGGATTTCAATGATATTTTTCAGGACTCAATATAAAAATAAAGGCGGCAGCATTGATTTATTTTACATGGGTTAGACGTTTCTTCCCATTTTCTACTTCGCAAAAGGCATCAAAAACAGGTTGAACAGTTGATTTTCTTTGCCAACTCATCATCTTTGCATATAGCTTCAGGTTTTTTTATACTTTTCTCCGAACATTTTTTTGGTTTATTCTCACCTGTGTGTATGTTTGTGTGTATGCATATACATTGGATGTTGTGGAGAATATGAGAAAATATACTAATTGTGTGTGTGGCAATGTATATATATTTTTAACAAATTATAAAAATATAAATATTTAAAACAAAATCAGTAAATTAATTGTGAACAAACCTGTGTAAAATTAAAATATTTTGTATATTCAGTAAATATTTTAAATGAATTTTGTCAGTTATTTGTCGTTTTTTTTTGGGTGGGAGGTTGTTTGTTTTTTTTGGGTTTTTTAGTTGCAATTTTTAGCCTCTCCCCCACCCCTGTCAGCCTTGCACCAAAGCATATATATGGGATCAAGGAATTATATATATTGTTAGAAAATATGACAAACTAATGTTTTGGATAAAGGATTTTAAAGAACAAATATTAAAACACAGAAGATAAAGAATACCATTGAATAAAAACATTTTTACAGATTAAAGAACAATAAAAGAACAAGGGAATTTCATGGGCGAGAAGATAAAAAATTGGCATCATATTTAAATTTTTGAAGCTATTTTTGACTGGAAAAATGATGAACCTTTTGCCGACAAAGAAGTAGGTGAGCCTAAAATGTTAAATAGGATGTACCAAACGGAAAGTGATATTTATTCTGTTCATGTGGAAATGCAGCACAAAGCCGGGGATTGAGAAAGGATGTCTTCTTCTGTCTTAACTATATAACTTAGCTAGCCGCAAACTTTTAACCCACCTTCAAACAATATTCCTTACACCAAAACAACACATTCATTCGTACCTTTCTTACAACAACCACCATAATACCTCTTTGTCTCTATGAAAATACTAACTAGTCCCCATATTTACAATTCGTGGTCTGTGGGAAAGCTCATCAAAAGAATTACCACGTAAATATTTATAGAAAAGACTGGGAAGCCACGTTATGGCAATAGGAATGGGATTGAAGCCAAGATGCCAAATCAGCACCAATAACATCACAGATTCTTTGGATTTTATCAAGAATCTCTAATTATATAGCAGGAGTACCAGACCAGATATAGCAGCAATATTCAAGTGACTGAAGCTGAGTTGTTCCAAAAGTGAGAAAGAAATGTATCTTTATTATGAGTATAAATTTTAGCCCATTATTTACATTGAATACTTATTGTCACCAGCACTCACTAAAAACTATTATATATATATATATATATATATATATATATATATAGTTAAATTCTCAGATCAATTCTATTAGGACAAAACAGATTGGTATAAAATGACAATTGGAAAAAATTCACATTTTGTTGACGCTGTTTTGTCTTTCAACCTTTTCAGGCAAAATGAAATAAAATTTATTTATAGTTATGCTAAAAAATCCAAATTTAAGCCTTTTTTTCTGGTTAATGTAAATTACCTTTATAGTAAGGGATTTTTTTTTTTGTTTTTTTTTTTCCATATATATATATTCTAAAAGTAGGATACTAATTTTTATTATTACTTTCCCATATTTAAATTGGTAAATCAAGTGGCAGCAGTTCTCCTCAGAATTACATATGTTTTCCATTCCTTTCTATATCAGGGAAATATTGCTTCTTGGCAAAGAAACATCTCTACTTTTTCTTTTATCAAAATATCTCATATAACAGTTGTTAAGTACCCACCCTATTCTCGATTGGATATGTTTTTCTATAGAGTTGTTCTTTTGGAGCCATTCTAGCCAACAGGAACAAGTATGTGTGTATTAGTCACCTCAGCTCACTGGCTGATCCTAAAATATGACCTTTGTGGCTGTTATGTGCAGGGTGATTTTGCAGGAACATAAAGAAAGGTCTAACATGAAATGAAATGTAATACATATTGATCAAAATAAGAAAATTAAATGTCATTCTTTCAAGATATTCCAGAAGAGATTTTGACTCTGCTATTTCTTTCTTCTTTTTCTATAAGATGACAGAAAGAAAAGAATGTATGCATTGATTTTTGTATATATGCCTATTTTTGTTTGCATGGGTGTATGCGAAAGTAATCTTACAAGCTGTTATGATGTCTAAAGAAAGACTTAGCAGCCTACATGCATGTATAGAGGAATTTACAATGTTTAGCATAGTCTGGACAATCTTCTCACAGATGAAGAAGAGATTTTTAGTAACAGAAATGTGGTTCTACAGAAAGATACTGAGAATACCATGGATTGAACATATGATCAAGAACAAAGTTTTAGAGGAAATGGAAACAAAAAGGACACATACTTAGAATACTGAAGGAGATATCTGAAGTTTCTAGGGTACAAAATGAGAAAAGAGGGCTTGTAGTATTTAACACTCATAGGACATATTATAAGCAAGAGGAAAGCAGTGTATAACTTGCTTAACAAGTCTGTGTAAATGGTTGGCAGAACAGGTATTAAGTGAGATAGTGGAAAGACAAACTTTACTAAGAGCTACAAAGAGCAAGAAACCGTAGAGAACCATGATCACACACATCCTGAAGGGACACAGTATGTGTCCATGTTTATATGTTCATACACATTTGACATTGGTGCTAATATTAAACCACTGATAAAGAAAATTAAAAATAAAATTTTACATACTTATTAAAAAAACATTTAAAAGTTATGTGATTTATGCCAGAAAATATTTGAGGTCTGAATTGAACCGAATATCCATCAAGAATATTTTGTCTTAGAAGAGTTGATTTGTGGTGCTCCCAATAATACTAATTTCACCTGAAGAGATAGCAGATTAAGTATTGTACTTAGTGTTATGTTAGAACATCAAAAGATTTAAGAGCTCATGGGCTGTCCTAGAAGGTAATCTTATAGCCTCCAAGAGCAGAATTGGGCCATGAATGATTTCAGTGTGTTCTCCAACATAAACAGGAAATGAACCGAGATAAACTTAAGTTATACACACACAAGACAATGTATGATATGTAAATCCTTGGCTTATGAGTGGATGGCAGAATCCCTTGTACCATCACAGGAAGATGATCAAATGTTTGAAGAAAGACCCCAAATCATATATTCTTTGATTGACTAACATTAATTAGATATAGGCTAGAAGTTATTAAGAAATGATTATAGTATGAAAAATTTAATTCCATATTCATATCAGGCATTACTATGATAGGTTTATACTAGGAAGTTAGCTCAACCCTCATTACTGGGGAAAGAAGAAATTGATTAGTGCAAAAGTGAATGCAAAAAACCAGACTGAAATTTGAACTTAGCTTGCTGATATCATTTTGCCAGGCAGTAACTCTAACCTGCACATCACTGTTTTATAATAGAATATAGTAAGCAAAACATCAACCTGAAAACTTGAGTCATATTCTTAAATAGCCTAATCAGATCATAACTTTCATATGGATGTCTTTCCTGGCACCAAATCTGTTCTGAAATATCTAAACTGTCAGCTGTATAGAACCACTTTCTAAGATCAATGGTGAAAACAGTCTTTGAGCGAGTGAAGCCTTGGTGTCTTGACAAAGACCATACTTCTTTGAATATTGTGGATTGGCACTACACAATCAGAAACAAAGAACTGTAACAAATAACAGAAACCACATCATTTGAGAACTATCAACAACCACAACAGCTAAAGTGGATAGCATAGATAACTACAAAAGAAAATAATGACATAATCAAGAAGCAGATATTCCACACTATTTCAAATAAATGGTTAGAAAGGAAACCCACATCAATACCGGTAAGATCTATAACAGCTACTGAGCTTGAGAAAACTTATTTTCCAGAAAAATTGTTTTAAGAGAAAGATTTCAGAAATTTCAACCAAAAGCAGTACTAGATGCTCGGTCAATGAATGCCAAATGTTTCCTTATATGGAAATAGCTAATATTAGCATTACCATTTAGCTGAAGGGTGGTATAAGGTCATAGGAATTCAATGAAAATAGTTTGATGACTCAGCAATAAAGATGCAATTTATATCAACAAAATGCTTTGTTAGAAAATTCTGGAAATTTTTGCCTCAACCTAATATGATGTGCAGTGAGCAGAATGAAGAAAGAACGAAAGATATCGAGAGATCAGGTGCGATAAGAAGTCAGTGATGAACAGGTAAAGAGAAAGAACTCTGTTTCCTTGATAACCTAACTGAAGAAGACCTGAACAAGCTTTATCTGAAACTTGCTTGTCTGCTTTAAAATATCCTTTTTGTTTTGCTTCAGATCTGAGCATCAAATTCTCAGCTCTTATCAAAATAAAAACTTTAGCTCTTGTGAACACTGTATTCCTCTTCTTTATTTCAGAGTAACAGGCTGTTATCTTTGACACATAGTAAGAATGCTTCCACTGGACATCATCCTGCAAGAAAGCGAGTTCTTTCAACAACTGAATTAACAGCCAGATATCACTCTTATCATTGTCAATCTCTTCACCTGAATGTTGATAATAAAGCAGCACCTGTAACTCTTTTCAACAAAACAAGCATTAGACATGTTGGATAGGTTTTATTCACTGTTAGAATAGAGTTAGAAAGAAAGGAGGCATATCATTGGATTGAACAGGAGGAACCATTTGTTTGCAGTATAATATTCACAAGTTTAGACTTGAATATTCTTCCATATTTTGTCATACATATGTGAGTGCATGTTTGTGTTGCTTATACAAGGACACATATTTGTATATTTGAATACAATTATTCAATAAACATATATCTACATTTGAAAACCTGCTCATAAAAGAATACATGGCAAAGAGATAAAAGCTAGCATATTCTTCAATTAATGTTTCCCCACACACAGGCACATGTATGTCTGTATATATATCTAATGGCCTGATGAAATACACAAATATGAATAATCAATACGTTCTAATGAATAGAAAGCATTTATTTTTCACACATATTTCAATCTTTATTTTTCAGGCTAATCTTTTTATTTTTGCTAATGCACATGATTCATTTATGAATTGGTAGGTACATCAATATGTCGAAGGCCTTATCATGAAAAGAAAAGCATTTATTTTAAAGAACCAATCATATTTTTCAACTTAATCTCTTTCTTTGTCAGTGTACTTAACTAATAATTCCATAGGTGAAACATTATATGGTGAAACTTTCAGATGAAACTTCACCTAACAACAGTGATCCACACACACACAGAGAAACAAGTTTTGTTAACAACGACTGATCCTTGTGGACTACTGAGCATTAATTGTGTATTTGGGTAGCAATCTCTCTTTTATACAGGTTCTGTTAAAAGGGTCAGTTGTTTCTGATGAAACTTGCATGAAAGAGGGATTGCTGCCCAAAATACACAATTATTAAATTACATTACCTGGCAGCCAACAAGGATCAGTTGTTTTTAGCAAAACTTGTATAAAAGAGACTGCTGCCCAAATACACTATTTTATATATATATATATATATATATATATATAGATAGATATATATATATATAATATATATATATATCAGTGGTGACTCCAGAGGCGGGCTTGTTGGCTTTAGCCTGAGTGAGTCAACATTCAAGTATATATATTTCAAAGCAACAAAAATCTTTCATAGTGCATCGTTTTCATTCCTGACTTCAGCTGGATCCAAAATCAATTGTTTCAACTCAGTGCCTCAAAATATTGACTGAAATACATTTCATTTATATTGTTCATAATAAAGAAAAAAGAAAAATAAACAAAGTAAAAAAAAAAGAATGAAATTAAATTAATGTCACTAGTGGGGCTGCATAGATCTTAGCCTTATCATGGTGGAGACGTACTTAATAGTCAATGTATTTCTTGCTTTAATTTTATAAATCTTTTAATAATTTGTAATGACTCGTATGACCTGTTTTTCAAAAACACATTGTTATTTCAACTTATTATTTATAAATGTCCATTTTAAATCATTTTTCCATACAGTATAACTATTTTTAGTGAAATGTATTAATTGAAAAAGTGCAAATTAAATATAGCTCAACTTAAAAGTCAGTGGAAGTCAAAGAAAGTGGCATCCTTAGCTGGAAATTTGGGGTGAGTAGTGTGACTGGGATAGTGTTGCGGAAATATGATATCAGTCAACTATTGCTATCTCTGACATCAGTGACTTGATAACCAGGCTATGAAACAATGAAAAATGGAAATGGGCAATAAACAGACAAACATATCAAAGGCTTTCTCCTCACTCTTTTTTTTCTTATATGTCTAGAAATTTTTTTTTAAAATAAATGTTTATTCTTGTAGAATTATTACAATTAATATTAAAAAACCAAAATGTGTTTTTTGAATTTCATGCAAATAGATTTTAAAAATAATATAGTATAGTTAGAGTAAAGGAATCATTTTAGCATCTAAGTTATACCAATGGTATATTTTGTTAAAGATTGTCATAATCCTGACAAACATTGATGACCTCGAGTCACCATTGAGATATATATATATATATATATATATATATATATTCAATCCCTCTTTTATGCAAATTTCATTGAAAATGATTGACAAGGTGTGGTGGTTAATTTTTTTTATATAATTTCTCATGTGTTCATATAATTTTTTTTATTTCAGGACATACATTATATAAAAATTGTCCGAATGTTTTCCAAGTGCTTTTGGCTATACTTTTAGCCATTATCAAGGATGAATTTTCTTTTACTTTTAACTGAATATATGCATTGTTTGATGTATATATCTAGAATTATAGGAATATTTTATTTTCTAAACATGGTCAGTACATTGTGGCCGTTTTCATAGAATGTTGGCTTCTTTTTTATTAATAATATTTTCATTATTTTTACCCTTTTGTGAATGTGGATGATGCTATTATATTTGTATTATCAACATGTATATTACAAATAGTTTGGTAGATCTCAATGTGTATTTAAATGAGGTCAAATATGAGTAGATACTGAGGTCAACACTGTGTAGAAATAGTCTATTTTATGCTTGTTCCACTTTGAATGCAATCTTCAGGCCATGTGTGTTAGATGGTAAGTCAACTATTTATCTCTGCTACTCAATGGGGCATTATGGGTAGCAAGGTCAGATATTTCCAGCTTACTGTGTTAACTGGTATTGGATAGGTGAATAGTTAGATTATTCTAAAGGCTATTGAGTAGAAATGATTATAGGTTAGAATGTGGTTTGTTAACTTATTATTGATTACTTAGGGTATTTTGTATTTATTCATTAATTATTCATTGTTGATTACTGTTATTAAATTTCTTTAATTGTACTTATGTGTACATTTGTACAATTTGTTAATTATTTATTTAGTTAATTTTTACTTCATAATCAAGTAAATAGGCAAATAGAACCTTGCTTGATTGTGAAGCATTCCATAGCTGAACAGTCAAAGCATGCCAGATTAGATGATGGTTCCTCCTTCAAAAAGGGATATAGGTTCAAATCCAGCTGGTATGCACATACTTTTTTTATTAAGTTTATATGCCAGTAGATTAAATAAATATTGTTTAAATAAAACAGAATCTTTTCTCAAATACAGGTATCAACTAAAAATAATGTTTGAAGTGATAAAAATATGAACAATAGAAATAAAATTGATCAGTTCTTTAGAAATTGCTTTGTTTGAGAGTTGTGCTACCAGTGAAGAACAAAATATATATTTATTATTAGTACAAATTTTAGCTCTGTTATTATATATCAAGAACTGTTTTATTACTACCAGCACACATTGTGCAATATTTTATATATATATATATATATACATACACACATATATATATATATATATATATATATATATATATATATATATATATATATGTGTGTGTGTGTTTATATATATATATATATATATATAAGGAAATGTGTAAAAAGTTCTTGACCTAACAAATAATCAAATGTCAGAATTCTTTTTGAAATCACTTTGTTTTTTGTGTGTATGCATATATACACAGATAGATATAAGATTTATTTATTATGCACTGTTACATTGGAACATGTACATATTCACTACAAAACTCTACATCTTGTTTTAATGTTAAGTGCTCATTATCAGGGATAGAGAAAATAAAAATATAAAAGTGAACACTGAAGTTAACACTGAGAGGCAACAGTCTGTTTCATGCTTGAATGCAATCTGAAAATTTAAAGATTGCATTCTAGCATGAAACAAACTTTTGCCACTCAGTGTTGACATAAGTGTTCACATATATTTTCATTAAGAAATGACTGTTAATCTTTTTGGTATTTATTTCCATACTGTTAACAGTATAAATGCCCACCTGAACTTCTATCTTCTTTTCTTGGAAATTGATCAATGATAGAACAATACACACAATTTCAGCAAGTCCTTGACAACATTGCTTTTCTATTCTATCTAATAAATTATATTTAAACAAAGGATTGCTGCCATAGTATAAAATGTTTGTACAGGGTACAGCAGAAATACCTCCTACATAATGGTAAAGTGAGATGCAGATGCCATTGTCATTAAACAATCTAATAATGTTCTGATATTTTTGTTGTAAATTCTCAATATATATATATATATATATATATATAAATCAGCTTTAATCATATGTTTAGGTTTTATTACAATTAAAATTATTGCTTTTTAAAACAAACATTGCCAAGGTAGTTAAAAATAATAGTGGTGTCAATGGAAAAACACCCTTTTTTTTTTTTTTTTTTTTTTTTTTTTGTGGGCACAGTGGTCCAAATTTGACTTCTTTTATTTGTTTTTTATTGAAGGTTTCCTGTTTCTTAATATTTTACTTAGCTTTTAGAATGCTATTCCACCGTGCCTAAGAATTGGAACCATGCTTGCACCTTTTTGACAACAATATTATCTCTGTGGAAGTGCTTTCTGGATTTCATGTGCTGTATTTTATAAAATACATCAGTTATGCTGTAAGTAAAATTTCATGAAAAGCGACACAGGTTTTCTGGTCTGTCATAAAATAACATTTTAGATAGAATTACATTTTTTAGTATTTACCTTGTATCTCTAATTTTAAAATAGACAATAAAATTGCCGTTGGGTTACAGACACAATCTATTCTTCTTCTTTTTTATGGAAACATATATACATTTTGAATAAAATGTTTGCAGACAGGAGAAAGATGCTAGTTTCAATGAATAGAGTAACAGATAGTGAAATTGGTGATTTGTTTCATTTTAGATATAAAAACAGTGTGACACATTTTTACCTGTGATTTGCAATGTAGAATCATAAGGGAAATTATGTTTCTTCAATAGACAAATGTAACCATGCCATTTATTTAATAGTTATAATTACAAAACATGATGGTAATTTAGAATAAGAGTTGGAGAATAATTGTTTAATTCCATTTTGATTATCATATAAACAAATCAAGATGCTATCTAATAATGTCATGTAACAATTTTATAAAAATTCATACAATGGGTAAATTAAAAACACTGAAACTAGACTATTATTTTTCATGCACTGCTGCAAACAAGGGAGACATAAATTTACAATAGTGAACCTCAGCAGAATTCTTACTCTTCTTCGTAACAGAAGCATTTGACAAACAGAAGATGAAGATTTCCTTTAATGGTAAATATTACTGATGTGGTCTTTGCTTAAAATCTTTTAGATTTAAAAAAAAAAAATCAATGTATAGTAGAAATTCATAACATTTTCTTTAAAGCAAGATTTACACTGCTGTTTATATTGTTTGTTGGAGTTTAGTTGGTGCCAAACCCAATTTTATGCCAACTAATTTATCAAAAATAATTGTTACTATAATGTTTATTCATTCATGAGACTTGTAAAAGATATGAGAAAATATTTCTGTAATTAAATTTTCAACTTATAAAATAATAGATGCATGAAGAAAAACAGTGTTTCAGAATGGTACATACCAAATTTTATATATTGTAGGTTTGTAAATAAATAGCCAAGGTATGAGTGGCCTGGACACTTGGAGCTTATGGTAATATCATGTTGAAACACCAGTTCTTATACAATCATTAAAGTTAAGCAATGTCAAGCCTGGTCAATACATAGATGGGTGACTACTTGGGAATACCAGGTGATGTAAGCTCAAATGTGTGGGTTGTATAATGGATAACCACTCAGAATTGGAAATCAGAGAGCCAAGTTCCAATTCTAGTTGGGTTCATTATATTTACTTAGATGCAGATACTCTTGGGAAAGGTATGAATCCACTTCTCCTCCTCCAGCTATGGGTTAATTAGTAGAACTTGTATCAGTAAATCATTAATATCTCCAAAAATTCTTACAATCTAAGAATAATTTCTGGCTTTAAAAATCTGTAGAATGTTGATAAGCCTGAAAAAACAAATCAATCAATGAAAAAAATAAACTTGTCAAAGGCATGTATCCATCCATTTTCTTGACAACCAATTATGGGTAAAATAACAGGGAAAATTGGACTCTCTAGCCTTGGTTGGTAACCAGTCTAAGACAGGAACAGTGACTATCAACCAGGAGTGGAGCTGCCTGAAAATTGATTTCCTGCTGTCAGTTCTTGTAGCCGAACTGTTTCCTATATAGCAATTGATTTCTCATGCAGACTTCTATGAAAATTTTGACAGGATGAACAAGAAAGAAATGGATGAAATAAATTTGCACAAGTAAAAAAACAAAAAGTGAATTTCCCCACTTTTATGTATCATCAGACATGGGTGATTACAGCTCTCTATAACTTCCTATCTTTAGTAACACTAAACAATGCTTGTTCCTTTACCTTCCCTCCAAATTCCTGTTCTACCATCCATTTACACTAGCTCATAAGTTAGGTTACTTGCTGTTTTCTCCTCCCCCTCTTGCCCTGAATATACCGTGTGAGGATCAAATTTTCCAAGCCCTCTTTCCTCATTATGTATTTCAGAAATTTCAACTGCCTCTTTTTGATGCTAAGTATATGTCTGTTTTTCCATTTTTCTCAAGTCTCCTATTCACATGTCAGAGAAAAGTCCAGTGTTCACTGCTATATAGGTGAATTGATATTATGCAGCAGCTCAGCACTCTTTTTTCATTTGTAATTGAATTTTTGTGTTTGTTAATAATTTATTTAGCTTTTGGAAAGCATCTTTTGTTATTCCAATGCACTGATGTTCCTAAAAAGTCAACACTGTTAATATATCAATATAATTCATGTTAACACATGCACTCATATATATATATATATATATGTGTGTGTGTGTGTGTATGAATATATATACAGAAGGTCCTCAGGTTACATCAGACCCGATGTACAGCACTTCGTGGTTTGGACGCTATCTACCATAATACGTCATCATTGGGCACTACATGAGGAAGACGGCATTGCTTCTTCATCAGCTGAACACCATGTTGGATTGTGGTACATTCTCTATTGCTTGTTTTTTTTCTTTTTTTTAATATTTGCTTGTCATTTTGGCTCCCAAATATAAGGTAAACTCATGTTGCTTATATAGGTGAGTTCTGGTTTACATCGAAAATTGGGTTATGTTGCACCATAGGAAAAAATATCTGACAAAAGTTGACCTCACTGCCATATATATATATATATATATATATGTGTAGGGTGTCCTCACAGAATGTAAACATTTTTTACTTCTTTTTCAGTTTGAATATTTAGAAACATGCATTTAATTTCATCTAATATTTAATTCATTATTCCTCTTTGCAAGTCAATAAACATTAATATTTCTTAATTTTAACGATTAATTTTGTTTTCAAGTTAATATATACTGCATTTATTGTCATTTAAAGACTGTGAACATATTTGGGGGCCACCCCTGTATGTGTGTGTGTGTGTATATATATATATATATATATATATATATATATATATATATATATATATAATATTCTTCATCTGATCACAAAATCTGAGCCAATATCAGCATTTATTTTTTTAGTCCCTTTTGTCAGGCCACAAAATTTTCAACAATATATATATATATATATATATATACATACATATATCTATCTATCTACCTCTCTCTCTCTTTTTATATATATATATATATAAATACATATGAAATATATTATGATAGATAATTATTTTCTTTATTATCACACGTCATTTTTTTTTTTTTTTTTAGCCAATCACAAGCATAATAAAAATGATGTGGATTTTGGGAATTATAATTGCTTTTTATAGGAAATTTTCAACGTTCTAAGAACAATGAAAATTACCTATAAAAATCGATCATCGTTATTATTATTGTCATACTCTGTCCTGTATTGCTGCTTCTTTTCCTTTACATTTTAAAGATTTTTATTTTTGTAATATCTCAATTTATATCACATTTGAAATATCTTTATTGTTTCCTGACATTTTCTTCATTCCTATTCACGTTCTTTTATTTTTGTATTATTCTCCAACTTTCTCCTTGCTTATTGCTATTGTTTAATTTTATCTTTCTTTTCTGTACTTTAACCTTTCTTTTTCTTTTCAACTCCTTTCTCCTTTTTATTGAAACCTTTTCCATTTGTTTCCAAATTATTCACTTCCTTTTACTGTTTACTGTTTTTTCCTTCTCTTCTTTACTAAAACCTTTTCTTTCTCATACCATCTCTTCTTTTGGTCTTCACTCTCTTTCATCCTCTTTATTATCTTTCTTTTTTTTTTTTTTTTTTTTTACTGAAACCATTTCCTTCTTCTTTCCTGAATTTTATTTTTTTTTTTTTTGCTTACTCTCTCATTCTTTTCCTCTTTTTCTTTACTAAAACAATTTCCTTTTTTTAATTCCTTCTTTTCTTATTTATTTTACTCTTTCATTTTCTCCCCTTCTTATTTACCGAAATCTTTACCCTTTCTCACCAACTCCTTCTTTGGAAAATCTTTGCCAAATTTTCCTTCTTCAGCCATTTGTTTAGTATATTTCCATTGTTTTTCTCAGCTTCTCTTTCCTGTATTCCCTCTTTCTTCTCCATATTCAACTTGTCATTACTTTCTCTCTCTTCATCATAAAACCCCACCACCTCCATCG
Source organism: Acanthosepion pharaonis (assembly GCA_903632075.3). NCBI lineage: Eukaryota > Metazoa > Mollusca > Cephalopoda > Sepiida > Sepiidae > Acanthosepion > Acanthosepion pharaonis. The sequence continues at coordinate 15,938 of CAHIKZ030000633.1, forward strand.
GCCATTTCTTCACTCTCTCCTCATCACCATTTCTTCACTCTCTCCTCATCACCCAGAAATTCTTGTTCTCCAGCATCTTTTTCTCTTTCTCTCGTGGACCTTCCCAAATGCAACATCTTGTAAGATCGTCTCCTCTCACTATTGCTTTCTGCCTTTGAAAAATGTTTCACTTTGCAGTCTAATAGAATAGATTAATTTTGTCACAAATGCACCAGTTTTAATGGCTTGGGATGTTTCATCTCGGTGAATCAATAAGAACATTAAAATACACAAGAATAATGAACACAGGTTTACATATCTACAGTCGCAAGAGGATGGCTAGCACACAGAGGGAGGAGGGTACTTTAGGGCTGGGGAAGAACTTGAAGTAAAGCTGATGGTGTTTGGTGACAGGGTTGGGCAATTTCTCTTTGGATTTGTTGGGGAAGGTAATGTACTCACCATCACCACCCTCTTTATGGTTTACGAACTAAATTATTTTCCTACAATGGTTTATTTCTCTTTCAATTACGTGCTTGCATGCATGCAAAACACACTCGTTACACACGTATACATGTCGTACACATGCATATGTTTACATATATGAACTGTTGTCCATAAATTTGGAGAATTTGTTGAACTGATTGGTTAATTTAGATCAGCTATCAAGTTACTCTCTTTCCCAAATTTCACTGGACATTTCACAGGTCATGCTGATAAAACTGGCAGCAGCAATCATCTCCAATCAGTTCTTAACTGGGGGCAAGAAATGACTTGTAAATTTTAAGAAATAAAACTGCTATCTTTTAATTGTCATAGTGAACCATTTTTGTCTTCTATCAGCAAGGCTAATGCTAACATCCAGGAGAGCAACTCATTGCACATTCTTGTTCTCATATTTTCCACTGACATGAAGTTGAATGATTATATTGAATCAATTGCTAGATTTGCTGCTAGGAAATTTTGTTCGCTGTTTCATGCCGGAGAGTTTTTCTCATGAGATTCCATCTTGCATATTTAAAAAACTATCATTCATCCATGGATTGAATATTGCTGCTATATCTATTCTGGTGCTCCTGATACATATCTCAAGATGCTTGACAAAATCCAAAGAGGGGTCTGTATTATTATCAGTTCTGACATGGCATCTCAACTTTTGCTACTTTTCCATTGCCATAACTTACTTCCCTCTGTCTTTTCAATATTTTCTTGACAATTGTTCACATGTTCTTTGGTAACTTGACCACATGAATTTAAACATATTACTAGATTGGCAACTAGGTCTCATCATTTTACTGATGAAATAGCTACATGTAATCATAAGTTCTATTGTAATAATTTTTCTTAGACTTTTTATTTACCTTCCACCAAAAATTTAAATGTGACATCCCTCATCATATTCTGTCTTCTTGAAACCTGTTCTTTTATTGTCCTTTCTCCTCACTTCTCTTTCACTCTCAGTAACCCCTGGCATTATTGCCTTGCTTGGATGGAATGATTTTAAAAAAAAATCACTTTCACCAGGAAAGAATGAACTGTACTTCTTAGAATGTGTTTCTTCCAGAAACCCATTGTACATATTAAGTTCTCTTTGGATAACACTTTGCAGAAATGTTTCTTAAATCATTTGAGTAGAGAAATGAACTGATAATGAAATAGATAGGAATCAAATTAGACATTGAATAGATTGAAACAGATATGGACAAAACTGAAGCAGATTGATCTTAAAAAAAGAAAGTAAAAACTGGGGAGAGAGAGAGAGAGATCTAAAAAGGCAGATAGATAGAAACAGAATTAAATAGATGTGAATAGAACACATCAAGTGAGTTGATAAAGATTTGGTCAAACTGAAGTAGAAATGAATTTACTGGGGTCAAAAGATATGAACACATAAATACATGAAAAGGCAGTTAGAATTGATAAGATAGTTAAATAGAATTGAATAAATATATGAAGAGAATAGTTATTAAGTTGATATAGACAATCTGAGATAAGTATGAACATACTGAGATAGAGTTAGGGATTAATTATTATTTTTTTTTTTAGCTTATCAACCATTTGTAGGTTATTTAAAACCAGAAAATGTTTTTGGATTGCAAGAATTGTTGGAGATAATTTATTGACACAAGCCCTACTATTTAACCCAAAGCAGGGGAGTATGAGGTGGATTCCTATTTTTTCCTAATTTTTCCTGTGCATAAGTGAATATAACAAACCTGACTGAAATTGGAACAACTCTCTGATTTCCAATTCTGAGCCATTATCCATTACACTACCCACATATCCAAACTTACAGCACCTAGTATTCCCAAGTGGTCACCCATCTAGGTACTAACCAGACTCAACATTGCTTAACTTAACATAATAGGACTGTAAGCCTGTAGTTAGACAAATGGATAGAATTAAAAACACGGACAGACAGACAAATAGGTACGAAAATTTTTATATAGATTTGAACCAGCTTAGAAACCATATTATATAGGAAATCATCTGAAATAGATTTGAACAAAAGTGAATTTAATAGATATGAACATATTGACGTAGGTATTAATTAACTGGAAAAGAAAGATTGGGATAAACAGAATGATATTAGTACCAATAAATATTAATAGGTTGATATCGATTTGAAAACACTCAGGTCCAAGGATATAAACTGATAGATTGAGAAATATACAATGTGTCCAAAAATATTGGAGCATAATTTTGAACCAATCCCAATCAATCACACTGATCATCTGTTAGTTTGCCCTGTGTTTCTGTGACTCTCCAGGCATTTCATATATTTCTCTGTCATTTTCTATCATATTTATATATATATTTTTTTTCTTTTTTAGCAGAATTCCCTTTACCCTGAAGCTTCCAGAAATAAATTTAATTTGGCATGTCATATGTGCCTGAGTAAATTTACTGTTTTTTTGTTTGTCTTTTTTTTCTTTTTTTTTTTTCTTTTTTGAGTGTTTGGTTTATTGATTGGTTTGCACTTTGATTTTATAGCATATCAATCCTTGTGTTATTTAATGTCAAATTTTTTGTATGTGGCACTAAGTGAGGATCAAACTCATTATACAGTAGTAACTATCAACTATGCTAGCCTCACTCATTAATATGGTAAATGTTTGAGTGGTGTCATGGAGAGAAAAATTGGTGAGTAGAGTTCAAATCACAGTTGAGTTTGTTATGTTCACTTATATGCAAATAACAATTGTTTACTCTCTGACAACATGTACCGCTATAAAATTTAAGTTTGCTCATATGTGTATATGACGTGTTAATTTGTGGATTGTACTGTTTATTTTATCCCTGATATTGTTGTGTGGATTGGGATACCCGGTTTGTTTTTATAAATATGCATTAGAACCATTAGATTGTAAATCAGCCCAATCTGAGTAGATGCCTTTTCTCTACTAGCTCATATACTGCATTGTGTTATTATAGCTTTTGTGAAGATTGATGATGTTATGGATGGTCCTGCTCTTAAATTTATTTTTGTTTTAATAGAAGAAAAATACACTAAAAAAACGAAAGAAAACATATTTTGTCAATCATTTTTAATGAAACCTGTATTAGAGAGGGATTGCTAGCCAAATACACAACTAATATATCATATATAGTTAGCATATATATATATATATATATATATATATATATATATATATATATATTTGTGTGTACACAAAAACTATGTATCAAACAAATAATATTTGCTTAGCAATTTCTGTGTTTGTCTAAGGTAAATTCAGATTAACATAGAAAATCTTGAGTAAAGCATCATGGGAAAAAAATGTTTGGATTATATATAGTCTGTATATGTATTAGCACTCCCAATTCTAATTTGAACCATTAAACACATCATATTATCAGTTCAATAAATACAGCACTATTTCTCTGTATTTCTTTCTCAATCGATCTGTTATCACTTCTTAGACTTTTTGATAAGATCAGCCTTGTCTCGTCCTCAGGCAAGACAGGGCACAAATTGGATAAAGCAGTGAAATCCCTGGAGAGTCTTACTCCAAAGCTGTACCTACTCATTGCATTAAAAGAGGTAGGAACACTGGGCATACTTTGATGCCTGCAGGAATTGGAGAACAGAGAAAACTTGACAGTATATTACATTTTCTTCTGCTTTGAGACAAATCATTCAATCAATTTATCTATCTCTCTCTTTCTGTGTGTGTGTGTATATATATATATATATATATATATATATATATATATATATATATATATATATATATATATATATATATATATATATATATATATATATATATATATATATATATATATATATATATATATATATATAAAGAATGGGTTGCTGAAAAATTTTCAGCTTGGCTCACTTCCCAAAATATGATCAAATTACTAAACATCAAAAATTTTCATTTTATTTTTGAAAGGGCTTCTTAGTTGGGCTGAGAACTTTTCAGAGCCCTCTCATGTGTCTTCTTTATGTCCTCTATTGTGCAATAAATTCAAATTTCATCAAATTACTCTGGCTTCTTGCAGTCTGTCGGCAATACTTCAGGCCCCATTGCTGCATCACAAAATATTCTTTAGGTTTCTGTTTACTTGCTTTATTTAGTGGAGACAGTAGTAGTAGCGTTGTTTCTTGGAGGAAGAGAGATGGATATAGGGAGGACAGACGGTAACAGATTGCTCAATTACCTCTCACCGCATGGTGACTTGTTGAAGTCGCAGCAACCAACATAATCTGGAAGTGGAAAGATATCTTCACTCTTTTATTGTTGCAACCATACTCTCTTAAACAACAACACTCAGACAGTGTCACAATTACATTCTCAGAGGGTTCTAATCACCCCAGTCAGTTTGAACAATCAAGTTGTGACCCGTATGGTAGGGTTTGACATTTTGAACAAACCAGCACATTCTCTAACACTTCATAAAGTCGACATTACATATTTAACATCGTCCACAAAAATGTGCAAATATAATTATGTATGGAAATATAAATATGCTAGAACTTGTTGGCTTAAACCAAATGTTCTCATGGTCTGCCTGCCTCTGCTACTGCTGTCACACTTGACCGCCTTTGTTGCTACTTCTCTTTTCTTATTTTATGAGTGTCTTTAAAATTAAAAAATTCCTTTTGAGGATGCATAATATGTAATCTAGTTTCTAACACCTAAACTTTTCAGTTAACTTGATAAATGTTTATGAGTGTTCTTAAATTTAAAAATCTTGAGTAACTGTCAAATATATACCTGTTGCAAAATAAAACCATCACATTTGCTTTGGTAAAGTCCATCAGATGGCAAAACGTGTCATCTAAAAAATTTACCTGTCTTTTTATTCATTTTGTCTCTTCTACAGATATACTCTATCTGAGAATATTTACACACACACACACACACACATATATATATATATATATATATATATATATATATATATGAAATGAGAAAACAAATATGGTCATCATTGTGTCAAGTAATGTTGTAATCACTTGGAATAGTAATCACTATGGACAGTTTCTACACTCTCTTAAAAATAAAACAATAAGAGTAAGAGCAATAGAAATAATGAATAAAAACATAAAATTTTCCTTGTCATTCATATTCTGTTAAACACATGTGGTGTGTATTTGAGAGAGCATGTTTATGTATAATGCAAGCTTAGAGGGAGACACACTCGTGTTGCCACTTTCTTTGATGCCGATCATAGCAAATTCTTATTGTATTTCCTTATTGAACTGCTTTTTCTCTTTTGGTTAATTTAAGGACATTTTATTCGGAAGACTTTAAGAAGAACAATCTTTCAGATATTCTAACATTCTTTCCTTAGTAAACAATGAAAAAGAATTTAAAAAAAAAAAACGTTTCAGCATGAAAAGAGAATGAATTAACCAAACTGAACAAACAGATGAACAAAGATACTGTTTTTCAGATCAAAGTGATTCCACTAAAATCTATTTGCTTTTATCACAGCAAGAACTCCTTTATATTCCTTTATCCACCCCACCACTTTTCAGCATTCTTTGTTTCATTTTCGGTTTTCTCCCCTTTCATTTTTAACTTGATCTTTGAACAAGTTGTTTTTTTTTTTTTGTCTTTTCTTATATTTTTCTCTATATTTGATTTGCTTTCTTATTTGCTATAAAATCAACTTGAGATACTGAGGAAAATGAGATGTCACCAAATTTCAGTTTTATTTTGCCAGTGTTTAAATTAGAAAAATAGAAAGAAAATAAAAAGATATGTGCAGTCTTTCAGAGTATGTAACATACATTTTAATCTTCTTTTATAAAAAGTAACCTATCACTTCAGGATATAGGAAATTATGATTATGCACAATTTGCTTTTCTTTGTTTATCTCTAAATTACTACGATTTCTTGGTAAAGATAGCAGAGTAGTTTCTGGTTGTCTTCTCCACTGTTTTCATTTCAGTGTTGTTCTCCTAATCTGGCTGTTGCTCAAGGTTAGCTATTTCAAACTTGATATTTATGTGAAAGTACACACAACAGACTAGGTCAAAATTTGAACTCCGCTCACAGTCCTGTATTATATACAACTGACAAGTTCCTTGCACTGAACATGAATGAATATAATAATTGCCATATTTTTTTTACTTTACTTTTTAATTTATTCATTTATTTAGCCTAGTCAGTACTTGAATGGGTAACAGCTTGGGAATATCAGGTGCTGTTAGCTTGGACGTGTAGGTGGTGTAATGGATTATGGTTCCAATTTCTTAATCGGAGATCTGAGTTCCAATTCTCATTAGGTTTGTTATATTCGCTTATGTGAAAATGCCTTTGGGAAAGTTATGATTCTATCTGTTCTTTTCCTCAGCTATTGGCTAATTAGTAAGACTTGTATCACTAAATTATTATTATCTCGCAAAAAATTTTTTCTGACTTTAAATAAACTGGAAAGGTTGGATAAAATGTAGAAAATTAATCAGTCATTTATCTAGATTTATTTCAAATTATAACACTTATTAGGCAGATTTTGATGACACTATCCTCTTTGTTCTAATAGTTTCTTTTCTTGCACCTCTCACCTGTGGAACACTGTTCTGGTTTCATGCTTCCCTCCCACCTACAATCTTCAAGAATTTAAGCACAGCACAAATCACCATGTCTTTACGAACCTGTTTTTGTAATGTTCTTTCTTCTCACTAAATTCTCATTTTCTTTCACTTTCAGTAACCCCTTGCATCTTAGTGGCATTATCACCTTGGTTGGGATGAAATTGTTAAAAGAAAAACAATAACATTTATTTGTGTATAGTACACTGAATTTTGTCTATAATTCATTCATCATTAGTGCAGTGATCAGGTGTGGCCATAGGGTTACTGTGCAGTGGAGAACTGCACAGTAACCCTATGTATCTGGGTTGAAATCCAGATAAGTATTCATTTATTTACAGCTTCTTGGGAAAGAAGACCTGGTGGTGTCCATCCCTTTCCATGTCAAACCAGAATTGATGTCCTCCAACCTGAAGACTTGCTTTAGTTGTAGACGCAGGAAAACCCATGTCCCTGACTTTAATCTAATAAGATGTCTTCACAGCAATATGTCATCCGCAAATTGGTCATATACACACACACATATATATATATATATATATATATATATATATATATATATATATATATATATATATATATATATAGCTTAGTCTCAGTTTAGTCTCAGTTGAATTCAACTATGTAGTTTCAATGATAAAAAAAAATGTATGCTGATATTTAAATATTATGCATAATGTGTTCTACACATTATCATGCATAGAAGATGTTGAATTATTAGTTTTCACTTTGTAACCTACATTATCCTTTTAATTAAGGTGTTTACAGAAACCCCAGATTTGGCTATCTTTGGCTCTTTAAAAAAGAGTAACGATGAGTGTTTCTGTCAGATATCAACATAGAGACTGAAATGTAAAATTAAAAATGCATTTCAGTCAATCCAGTAAAAGCAATTATATATGAAAGCTGGCCATTTATGAAAAAAAAATTAGAGTAGTATCCCACCTCTGAATGTAGTATCTACTTTGATGACAAAATTGACAAAATATTTCAAGATGGAGGCAATAGTAACTTTTGACATCTTCCTGTCTTTTTTTGGCTCTAAATAACTTTTTCCTCTTTACATTATTTACATTTCAAATAATGTCTTCATCTTTGCTATTAAAACATTATTTCAGCTATTGTTTCACTTAGTACATATATGTATTTTACACTGCTTCAGAGGATATATATATATATATATATATATATATATATATATATATATATATAATATTAGTGGTAAATATACATACATGTGCAAAATATATAAATACCCATACATGTATATTTTTTGAATAAAAATTCCAAGAGGAAGAATCCAGGTAGAATATTATTATTATATTTTATTATTTTATTATATATATATATATATATATGTGTGTGTGTGTGTGAATGTCAGTGTGTCACACTTTTTCAGCTTAACTCCTAGAAGCCATAGGCCAACTCTGTGAACAAATTAAAAACATTCCCGACTAGATCTAGACCTGCAATCTTGAAATTTTGGATTCCCAAGTTTTCATTACTGTGATTGTTTCTAGCAATTTTTATGTAATTTTTTTGTGACAAACTTTTTGTATGATAACAATTTTTATAACTCGAAAATAAATTTGGGAATAATAAAAATTAATTGAGAAATCTAGCAAAAGTCACTCATGAAATAAAAATAATTGTTTATATGGAAAGTGAGGACCTATGTACATCAAAATGTCTTTAAATTAGGTGGCAGCAGAGGAATTATTAATGAACCTTTAAAAGGTAAGCTTAAATATTGATGCAATACTTAAATGCAGTGATCAATTTTGAGTTCTTTTGAAGTTTATTGTTGCCTATTGCATACAGTGGCAGTATGCCTTGCAAAAAGAAATCTATGCCAACAAATGACCAGATTGCAATCAAAAGAACCAAGGCTGCAGTGATAAAAAGAAAGTCCTGTGCAAATGAAAACTTAGATCAAACAGCAGCCAGGACAGCTTCCAATGCTGAGAATATGCAAAGATTTAGGTACTCTCAAACTCCTAAACAATCCGAAGACACAATCAAGAGCCCTCCACAGGAGCTAGCTTAAATACCACCTGATAGAACGACTTTTAAGCTAGTACATATATATATATGTATGTGTTTCATTAAAGACAACAGACAAGGTACTGTGATAAAGCATTTTATTCAATTTTTCTTTTGTTTGTAGAAGTGTTTTTTTTTCTGGATACAAAATGTGTAAAAAATGTTCAAAAGTTCTGCATGTCTGAGAGCTTTCAGATATACTTTTAGCCATTATCAAGGATGATTTTATTTTTACTTCTAACTGAGTGTATGGGTTGTGTTATGTATGTATCTAGAGTTATAGAAATGTTTTATTTTCCTAACATGGTCAGCACATTGTAGCTGGGTTCATAGTTAATGTTATTGAGTGTTGGCTTTTTCTTTTTATTATTAGGGCTTTCATTATTTTAAAACATTTTTGCATGTGAATGAGGTTATTATTCTTGTATTTTATACTAGTATGTTTCGGATTTTGTCAGGTAGATTTTTGTGTGTGTTTAAATGAGCCCTAATGGAGCTATAGTCGGATAGGTGTAATGCAAGTTGTCTGGATAGGCATGTAGTTGTATGACTGATGTAATTATTTAAGAGTTTGATTTGATCAGGAACACAGTTCCTTATGTGTTATTCGTAAACATTGGTCGTCTTACTTTAGATATCCTCAGAGATGTTATCAGGAGTGAAACTTTTTTCTAGTTTTCAAAGACCTGAAAACTCATGGCTGCAGAAGATGAAAGAAACATACCAGGAAGAGGTGACATTTGCTTCTGTTTATCATTTTGGATTGTAGACTTTGCTTTTTCAAAGGTCAGATGCTTATTTCTTGTTCAAAATTATGCAATCCCTTTAAAAAGAAAATGTAAATATAAAAAAAAAAAAGGTAAACAAGTGAGATACCTTTGCAAGAGGAGCCACAACACCTGGTTTTCAAGAAAGGAAATGAATAAAGAAAAATGAACAAATCAAGAAAATATAAACTACAGGTTAAACATTCAACAACATATATTTTTGGTGTGTGTGTTGGGGGGGGGGAATATTGCTTAACTAGAGAGAAAAAAAAAAAAAAGCTTTCCAGGCAAACAAAAAAAAGGAAACTGGAATTCGGAGTAAGATAGAAAGAGAGAAGAAAACATAAAGGGAGTGAGTGGGTGCATGCATGCATGTATGCAGGAGTTTTTCTTTTTTCTTTTTTTTTCATTTATGTGAATGCGGTGCAGGTGTCCATATCTGGAAACATTTCTTTGAGAAAAGAAATTTTGAAAAATTTCTGTGAAAACAAAATAAATGTAATTTTATAAAGATGAGGGTTGTGTGAGAAAATACATTTGAAAAAGTTGCTAATGGACAGGTTGAAGACTAAAGTACTTTATTTTTTAAAAAAAATGGTGTACACTGATGCAATAGAATTCTCTCTCTTGCTCTTGCATGTAAGAACTAATTTTAAATATATATAGGTGCAGTGGGATAATGGATAGTGGCTTGGATTGTGAAATTGGAAAGCCTTGTTCAAATTTCATTCAATTTTATTACATTCACTTACTTGCTGATAACCTTGGGAAGGTATGAATCCATTTCTTCTCACCCCTGACTGGGTTCTATAGCCTTGAGTCATGAATGGTCTAGGAGAAGGAAAATGTCCTCCACTTGCTTCTACACACACATGCACCTGTCGGATCATTGACTGGCAGTCCCTTTCAAATACTCTCACATGGTTTCAAATTGGTTTCACAGGCCCCCCCCAGAACACATTGATGAAGCATCTCTGCATTATTAATATCTGCTTCATAAAACAATTGTTTTAGGCAACCCCACAGATAAAAATCCAAAGGATTGACATAGGGGGAATGTGCAGGCTATAGAACTGATCCTTCCCTACTTATCCATCTTTCATGGTAGATATCAACCAGTGCATTGTGAACAATGTAACTAAAATGTGATGGAGCCCCATCAAGCATGAACCAGATGTGTCTTTGTATAAGCAGGAGTACATCCCCTGGAAGGTTTGGTAGTGTGTTCAAAATAAAGTTCCTGTAGACAGCTTCTGTGAAACATGCTGGGAAAACATACAGACCTACCAGACAGTCACCTACAATTCCAGCCCACTCATTAATCATAAAATGATGTTGGTATCTAGCCTGTATTGTACCATAGAGATTCTGATCCACCCACAAATGCTGTTTGTGTAAATTTGTTATTCCATCTCTTCCAAATGTTGCCTCATCCGTAAACAAGACTGAAGAGACAATCAATGGATCAGGAGTTTGTGCAATAAACTATCAGCAAAAGTTTTTCTGTGGCGAGTGTCAGAGTTCAAAAGACCCTGCACTTGAAGTACCTTCCATGCAGTACTATGAGATGTATGATATGATAGGGTCACTTGACATATGCTGATACTTGGATCATCTCCGACAACCTGTAGAATGTTCTTCATAGTAAGGCATATGAGCAGCAACACAATGATAAACAGCTGCAAAGGTTGGAAGACTCGGCTGCCTTTGGTCTGGAAACCCAATCAGATACAGCCATGCAGCCCTTACCATTTGTGCGGCCATGTGTAAAAATCATATCTGCCTGCTCATGATATGAATATCCTGCCATTGATAAATGCAACTCGGTTAACACACTACTACACACATTAAATGCTGAAAACAGACTATCCACAAATGTACATGAATGACAATTGTAACCTAGTCTTCATGGCAACATATGTCATCTACTGTAAACTTTCTTTAAACTTAACTCAAAAATGAAGCATTTATGGACATATGTTTATCTGGACTTTTGCTCTTGATTTGGTGTGTAGAACCCAGCTCCAAAGTTTGTAAAAGTATTTTTGATATATATATATTCAACTCTCCCATCGAATTTGATGAATGAGGATGAAGCAGATCAGTTCCTAGGAACCAACAGCCCGACATCAGCAAGATTGAATATAGTGGTGAAGGCTTTGGGCAGAACCATCCACAGTTTTTGAAGGGAGAGCTGGTGCACTCCATGCCACAAGGTCCCCAAACAACCCTCCGTAGGTTTTGAATTCAGAGTTGTCCTTCTCCTAGATCAGTTGCCATCCAAAACTATAGAACCCGGTCTGTCCTGCAATTTATCCATAAACAGAGGGAGAAAAAGAGGATTCATACCTTTCCAAAGGGTATTAGCACATAAGTGAATGTAATGGATTTGACTGTAATTTGAACTCAGCTCTCTGATTTCTCAATCCAAGCTGCTAGCATATATATATATATATATATCACTTCACATCCTCCATAATTTACCTAGACTTTACAGTTAATTCTTATGAATATTTATGAGTGTTTCTAAATTTAAAAATTATGATAAACTAACAATATTTCTACTTTTCTTTATAAATACTTGTAAAATAAAATCCTTACATTGATTTGGCTAAGATAAGTTTTCCTTTTGGCTTTATTCATATATATATTTACAACTTGCTCAGTGTATTACTTCCTTACCGTATTGAGTCTGACTATAATTTCGATTTAAAATAACCTACTCTAATTAAAAAAGAAAACAATTTACTGAGATGGAAATATATAGAAAGTGCTTTAATTGCTAGATCATCCATAGTAAATGTATGTCCAGGATCTTACAACTTTTTTGGCAGATCTTATATTATCACAATGTGGGAAACTTAAAGTGATAAAAATATAAGCAAAAATAAACTAAATGAAACTCACTAGATTATATATCCAAAACATATATTTAAAAAAAAAATTTAATTCTCAGTGCCCCTTCTCCTTCATGCATGTGTGTATTTGCATCAACATTAACATCACTTTATTCCCATTCTTTGGATGTATCAGCTTTATTTTTCTCACTAAAAGTGTTTTATTTATTATATTTTCCTAGATCAAATCACCATATTTGCATTTTATGTTAATCTATTTCTGATGTACAAATCTCACTGATTTGTTCACAGATTTATATTTTTTTTAATTTTATCAACTTTTATAATTTTCCAAATTAACCACATTTTTAAGTAGTGGATCACCAAGGTATCAATTTATTTTCAGTTGTATTGATAATGCTCTTAGACTCAAACATTAACAAGAAAATAAAATATTTAAACATCCAACTGGTTTTCATGAATTCATCTTTGAATATTTTATATCATTCATTTATCTCTCTCTCATATATATATATATATATATATATATATATATATATATATATATATACATATGCATATGTTTTTGAACATAAAAATACAGGTCCCTGCTAGATTAGATAATCGTTAAGTTTATTGTTTATATGTTTATTTGATTTGTAACCTGTAGTCGATATTAATTTTGTCAAATTTTCTTAATTACACTGCGGCCCTTTCAGTAAATGCCCTTCAGTTTTAGTTTTCCTCTCCCTCCCTCTTCTTCTGATCTTTAAGATTAGATCATCTATTGTGTGTGTATATCACCACAAAATGTATCCTTTCCGGTTACATCTTTAATGTATTAGACATCCGACAACATTCATATTTCTCTCACTTAAACCGTCTTTGACTCACCTCTCTAAAACTTCTCTCTGTTAAGTTTTAATCCTCCACCATCTCTCGTCTGTTACCCCTCTCTTTAGCTCTAATGTTCGTCCCACACTGTCATACTTACACTCTCTCTAAATTCTATTTTTTATTTCTGGAGTTGTTTTTTCTGTTTTCTTTTTGAATTTGTAGGTCTGATGAATTGGATCATATTTACGATTCCAATGGAATAAATTATGACCATGGAATAGTGTTTTTAAACCGTTTTATTATATATTTATATATATATATATATATATATATATATATATATATATATATTTTATTATTGACAGTCTGAGTACAAGTGGTATTATAATAATCAATAAAAAATTAAGTAAATGAGTTAAAAAATAATATTAATGATTAATAATAATTTCTTAAATCTTTCACTGATTGGTGAATTCATCTGATCTGCTTGGAAGAAGCACTTTGTCTAGATAGCAAAATGATTGAATCGTTTTCATTTTGCTATCCAGTAGGAGTTCATAATTTCTCTTCCATTCATAATATATACACCGCATTTTACCTCCACTAGAGGAATATAGACCCTTGCTACAGTTTATGTTGATTTTTGTTACACATGTACACCCAATACAAGTCTTAAAAGTCATTCAATGTAGAAGGCTACTGCATGAGATTTGCGGTTTTAAACATGAAAGATGGAAGTAGGAAGTCGAGATTATGAAGTTACTAGCAGCATGGCCCGGTGTTGCCCGTGCTTGATTCAGAAATCGTACAACTCGTACAGCAATCGCTATCACTTGAATTAAAATATTTTTGCCCTTCCTTGCCTTTAAAGGAGTGCCCTTTGCCATGTTGATGTTGCTACATGCCTTACTTCTTGCCTATTTCACACTGCGAATTTTTTCAAATCTCTATACTAAACATTAAATCTGTTACATGAACACAAAATGATCAGCTTTAAAAAAAGGACTCGTAACTGGAAAAAACGAATGAAAAAAGAATGTTAACAACAAATACTTTTTCACCATCAACCCAGTTCTGCGGAATCAGAATCAACTTTGATTTTAAGCAAGCGAATGAGCCAATTGGAGTAAAGTGCCATGCAGATTTAAATTTTTCCCACTTGTGACAAATACAACTATTGATTTTTTTTGCATGCTAGCATGCTAGTCAACATTCGTGTCAGTCAGCTGTTGTCTTTCACAATGGCCAATAGAATCTTCCTGCCTATTTGTGGCAGCCAGCTATTGGCTCTCACTCTGGCCAGTAGAAAATGGCCGCAAACTACATGAAAACTGCCGTAGAAGCATGAAAAAATTGATTATTTCCACTATCGATGGGAGTTGGGAAATGCAAAGTCAGTCTTGGCTTTCCTGCTAACTTGGAGCATGTGCATGTAAATTTTGGTGCAAATTCGTCGAAAATTGCGTCCATGCATTCATTACACACACACGCACACACACACACACATCCTGCCTTTTATAGACAGATAGGATATAGGTAACAACTGATCCTTGACATAAAGAGCCTAAGATTGTAGCATTTGGGGAAGCATCCATGTGGGAGTGTTAAACAATGCAGTGGTTTTTCATTTTACTTTCAACATAGCAACAGTGTATCCAGTTTCATTACCTACTGGAATTTGTGAAAAAAAAAATAGCACTTATAATGAGTATAAGCAGCCTTCTCTTTGTATACTGCTAGGTATGTCATCTGTCTGTGATAGTTACTGCTGATTCACTGGTTGTGTTTTTTCATCCCCATTTCTTAGTCATTGTGCACATATTTATGTATTTTGTCCTCAAATGGCTCTGAAAAGCAAGTAGTGATAACTTGTTAGCCTATTTTTGTTATTTAATTCTTTTCAATACAAATAATTTTTTTTTTCTCATCCTTGTTCTTATTCCCACTTTGTTTTATATATTTGTGAATATATTTATATACACCTTTAAAATTTTATACTCCCCGCAGATTATTTAAAAACATTTTTTACTGTATTTAAGCAGGAAATTGTATATAGAAAAATGGTTCAATAGATTTTTTCTTTGTTGATATGGAAGACTTACCAAATAGCCAAACTATGTGTCAATGATTTTCAACAGTCAATTTGGATGTTTTAATTATGTTGGCCATCTCCCAAATCATGTAATATTGATTATTCTCAAATAACATCTTCCTTTAATTTTCAACTGATTAAACTCATTATAGAGGATCATTCTCAACTGACCATAGAGCAACATACTCAACGGACTCAACTGACCATGGAGCATGATTCTCAACAAACTCAACTGACCATGGAGCATGATTCTCAACAAACTCAACTGACCATGGAGCATGATTCTCAACAAACTCAACTGACCATGGAGCATGATTCTCAATGAACTCAACTGACCATGGAGCATCATTCCCAACGAACTCAACTGACCATGGAGCATCATTCCCAACGAACTCAACTGACCATGGAGCATCATTCCCAACGAACTCAACTGACCATGGAGCATCATTCTCAATGGACTCAACTGACCATGGAGCATCATTCAGCAAAATATTTTGTGTACTAAACTTCATCACTTTTCGTACATTCAGTTATTAAATTTTGTTTTAAATGCAATCGCCATTCAGTATGTAGTGGATCTCCACAGCTTCCTTTTTATTATCCATGAACCTTTTGGGAAATATGCAGTTGTTTTCTATTGTTTCATTTTGAATAAATCATTTAGTGCTTAGTAATGCTCTGTTATATCTTGTACCATTTTCCACTGAATCACCATTACTCAGTTCACAAACCAACACTTTAACCCTCTAGATTATTGTCCCAGCAGAGTGGAGAACTTGTATCCTGAAATATAATCTGCTTGCTATCCCTAGGGACTGACAGCAGAATAAGAACTATCTACCCTCATACATAAAGAGTACAGTTTGAAATTTCCATAGGGTTACCTGAATCAGCAAACACCTAATAATGACTGGAGGTCCCAATGAAACATTGTGATAACAACAACAAAGAAAAGGAAAATCTTGATAATATCCAGTAATAGTAAAAATTACTTGAAAATTGGACAGTTTTTTTATAAATTTGATTTTTTTTTATATAAATTAGATGCTCTTATACAAATTGAAAAAAACATAAAACATGAAAAGCCCTAGTCAGTTGACTTGAATTTAATAAAAAAAAATGTGATAAAAAACATATCAATCTGTCTATGTATACATAGATATGCAACTAGAAAATAAGTTTCTTTGTGAATATGAGCCCATAAACATAACTTTTATAGTACATTTAAATAGATTATTGTTTTTTTTATTGTATCATGATAACCATATATATATGGAAATATTATTAATAGAATTCATCATGAGCTTTTGTTATGGAATCTCTAACAAAAGAATTTACAGATTTGGTTGTTATCAGTTATCAGTCTAAATATGTTTTTCACAAAACTCAGCATTTATGAAAAGATAAAAGAAAACACTTAGGAGAAAAAAACCATGAATGCTGGCATTAGAGATAATCCCTATATGTCTGATGACAGAAAAGAAAATAAGATTAAAAATGGTTTTCCCTGATAGATAATTCTTTTTAGGAAAATCATGACACAGATAAATGTAATATTCTATCTACTTAATTAACTTAGAACATTTTGTGAATTATTATTATTGTTATTACATTGCATTAAAGTGAAATAGTTTATGTATTTACCTATATTTTTTATACATTTTTGTATACACACACTGATATTCACACACACACACACACACAATGGAACCTCAATTTAATGGACTATTAGGGGAGATGTCCTTTAAAGCCATTTGTCTGTTAATTTGAAGCACATTTTTTGTGGACTAAAAAAAAACAGTACAGTACAAAATTATTGTAAATACAGTATATATGTATTTTATTTTTAAGTTACTATATAGCTTCAAATAAAGTTTGAAAAGTTTAAAAGTTAAATCAGCACCTGTTAATTCAAGGTTTTACTTTTTATATATATATATATATATATATATATATATATATATATATATATATATATATATATATATATATATATATATATATATATATAAAGTGCTACTACGAAGTAATTTAAAAATGAAGGGATTACTTGCCCTCACAGCTAATTTCTCCCTTGTTAGGTGTAAACTAGATGTCTGTCTATCTTTTTGACTAGGGTTCTATGTTGGGATTTTTATTCAAGTTTAAACTGGACCGATGCATACCTTTTTGTTTCTAGTGTAAATCGGACACATGTCTGCTTTTTGACTATAGTAAACTGGAACTATACCTACCTTTTTGACTCTAGTGTAAACCCAACCTATGCCTACTTTCTTGACTCTTCTAATTTATATCTATATCTACCTTTTTTACTCTAGTAAACTGGATCTATATCTGCCTTGACTCTAGTGTAAACCTGACTCAGCATAATATGGACGTATATATAACTTTTTTATTTAAGTTTAAACTGAACCAAAGCCTACCTTTTTTACTTTAAATTGGAATTATATCTACATTTTTGACTCTAGTGTAAACTGGATCTGTATCTAACTTACTGAGTCTAGACATGCATCTGGAATTTTTATTCTTGTATAAACTGAACTCTTGTTATTCTCTATGGTTGCATGAATTGGTTTCAGGAATGTCTTTGTGCTTGTATCACTTGCCTGCTTTCTCCTGGTGTCAGTGGTTAGTGTTTAAGCCTACATAAGGGAAAGAATTTCAAACATGTTCAAGGCAGGCAAACCATTTCCATTTGAATGTATCTTTCAATCTCACATTTCCCTCATTTCTTCTTGTATTGTATTACGATAAACTGAGTAAATATTGAATCTAGGTAAAAAAAGCTTTCTCCAGGAAAGATAGCTCTGCCAAGTTGCAAGATAGTTTTACTGTGGAACATTTAAAATGTAGAAAAGGAATGTCAAACTTACTCCTCATGACATCATAGCAAAATATTTATTAATATTTGTCAGATACAATGCAATGCCATAAATGTCAAGGATAATACTCATTTCAGCAATAATAATCTTTTAGGCTAGCTTGTTAATCATTACAATCTATCAAAGTGGCCAGATATTCACAAATTTTCAATCTGATCCAAGGCCATAAATATTTAGCACTCAAGAGGGTTGCATTCATTTCAGTAATAATGATCTATGAAGCACTTGTTAATCATTATACCATCTAGATGTGTCTACATATTTACAAATTTTAACCTGATCCAAGGCCATAAATATTGAGCATCCATAAAGATTATATTAATTCCAATAATGATGATCAATTAGGTCACTTGTTAATCATTATGTTGCAATGTTCACATATTTAAAAAGTTTAGCCTGGTACAAAGACATAAATGTTGAGTACCCAATGAGGATTACACTCCAGTAGTAATGATCTGCTAGGACAGTTTACTGATCATCAAACTATATTGAAGCGTGGATTTTAGTATATAGATTTTAAATGCTCACCCATTGATATCTGGTGTGTTAATAGTTCACAGGTTCTCTAAAATTAGCTTATTGATTTCTCGACTCTCATCTTTTGTAGGATCAACCAAAGTTCTCTGACTTACAAGTAGACATCTTAAAATGCCTTTATAGATCTAGAATTTTTATCAGTTCAGTTACTCATTATACATAAGAAATAAGAGATTTTCTGACACTTAATATATCATAGATTCACTAATAATAGAATCAATAACAACATTGATGGATACATGACAGTTCATTAATTCTATTAATTGATGGAATAGAAGCGGTCATGATGCCAAAAATAAAGCAACTTATGTATCCTGGCTAGCATTGAGCCCTTCATGAATTATACTTATCTAGTAAACATTAAATAAAGGAAATTGACCTGGCATTTTAGCTTCAGTCACTTTCCCACTGTCTTGACGTAGCTTCCCTGTGCCTTTTCTGTAAATATTTTCATGATGATAGTTCTGATGAACTTTCCTCTACAGTACGTAGACTTTATGGATTTAAGTGCAGTACTAGATTGGAGGCAAGGTCTTATCATTTTACCATTGGAATAGCTAGATGTAGCTGTAAGTTCTATTCTAACTGTTTCTTCTCTTGCACTTGCATGGAACTCCAATTAACTCTGATCTTCAAAATCTTTAATGCAATTTCAGTCATTATCTTCTGTCTTCTTAATTTCTGTTCTTTTATTGTTTTCTCTCTCTTTCTCACTCAGTAACATCTTGCATCATAGTGGCTTTAATGCCTTGCTTCGGGTGAAATCTTTAAAATAAATAAAATGGTTAGAGAATTTGAATTGAAAAATTATCTTAATCTTATTACGGTTTTAAAAGTTACTGCATATAAGTTTGATGCAAATTTTCCCAGTTCAATTTTTTGTACAATATTAGGGAAATCTTAAAAGTGTCTTTGAAATTCATTCAGCTATTTACTACTTTTGCAGTCAGTCAACTGTGATGCATCATCTAAAAGCTTCAAGATAAATTTTGAAGAAAGAATATTCTACATTAACTCAGTTCATGTAGAATATTTATCTAAGGAGCTTGCCTTTTCCTTTTTGTTCAACCTAGAAAAATATCGTCAGCAATAAAAACTGAAATCGAATGGTTCCAAATACCAGTGTGATAGGCAAGCCCATCAAGGGTTGAAAATAAGATCAGAAGGTACTGGACAGAATTCAAATAGGGCAATTTAAAATTTTTATGACAATGTCAATAAAAACTATGTCTGGGTCAGTGACAGCTGCACATCTATTAAGTAGTCCTCAATTTGTCTTGTCCTATAACAAAAATATGTTCTCAATTCTTATAATTCACATATAGAATTTCATCTGAAAGTGCTAGAAATTATGTTAAATGTCTGTTAAAATTCTAAGTATGTTAAACTTATCATATAGTGTTACGACTATATGTATTAAAATCTCAACAACCTTCTTTTTGTCAGCAGAAGGAGTGGCTTTTGGGTCTTGATATTGTTTGCATTTAACGTTTATTATAACAATCTTTAGTATTCTGCTGTCTTTTTTCCCTTTAACTGTGTGTATCTGATGAGCTGTTCACACACCTTTTTTCCTTAAATTTAATCTCTGAAGAGTAAGAAACAACAAATTAGCTATTTTATCTTCCTGTTCTTATTTCCTTCTATCAACTTTATGGCAATTTCTTTCTTGCCTTTTTCCTTTCTTCATTTTTTGTTTTAATAAGTTTGTTCTTTACAGCTATTTACAGCTGTGTTTGTTAAGATTCAATGAGATTTCTCTTTTATGAATTTTTACAACCTAGAGAAACTGTTATTGCTAATTCCTAATGGTTGATATGTTTTTAATTGATTAACTTAAAATTAATGTGATTTTCCACATTTATCAGTCACACAGCCTGATCTTGACTAGTTAGTAATGAGATATTCTGATATTTTAGCAACAGGAGGTATTATTTAATGATACTGGAAATGTGCCTCAAGTTACCATAATAATGGAATATACCATGTCTGATAAGAAACAGTATCAGATCTTTTGCTATGGTAATAGAGCTAATGTACACAGATTGAACTCTGTCATGTATGAATATAACATTTTGCAAACTTCCATTGTTTAAGACAGTGCTTAGAAGGAAAGTGTATAGAGTGGGGTCATCTGACTGCAACACAGGTGTTCTATTAGGGGCGATTGCAGAGAAAATTGAGCAGAGACTATGCATCAAATTTTGCAAAAAAGCTTGGTTATACCTGTGCAGAAACCTATGCATATTTGCAGAAAATGTATGGAGACAAGTGTATGAACTGGACATGAGTGTATAAGTGGTTCAAACATTTCCAAGATGGTCAACAAAATGTCGACAGTGAGTCATGTTTTGGGAGACACACAACCAGTAGAACTGATGAAAACACAGCAAATGTGCATGTCGAAAAACTGTTGAATCACTGTTTTTTAGTTGTTGAAGGATGTAAACATTAGTTATAGTTCAGTTCAGTTCATTCTCACTGAAGATTTGGGTATGAGACATGAGTCTGTCCTTCAGTATCTGTCTATATTTCTGAGATGATGTATTATGTACACTATTTACATTATTCAGACTATTGTCCTCATCTTTGTCACCATGTTTATTACAACGTTTCACTCATTGTATGCTCCGGCCTTCTTCCGGTGGTTGGAATGTCAAACTGAACCCTTTATTTCACTCACTGGGGTAGACTGCTCTAGTTCCATGTCCCATGTTTAATGGATGTCAGTTGTCAGTTATCTCCTGTTAATTCCCCTCTCCAAGTTCTCCACTGCCTTAACCGAGTAATGAACTCCCACTCTTTGGGTCTTTTCACTGGATCTAACTAATGCCTTTATCCGCTGTGCCATGTATCCTTGAGTCTGTCCTGTTTGTACTAAAACTGCTGTCAGTTGATCAAAAAGAAAACTGAGTTTTAGCGGTGCATGATCTCCTTGTGTCAAAGAGCATAAAAAAACTAGGTAAAAAATTGTGTGGTTATGGCTATGACCCCACAAACCTAGGCTCTGTCTTTGCAGTGGATCATACCATCCTCTCTGAGACTGAAGAAAGCACAAATGTGTCAAAGAAATATAAAGACACTGTTGACAGTTTTTTTCAACAAGTGCATTGCTCATTATGAGTATTCTCTATCTGGTCAGACAAAGGACAAGGAGTACTACCATGATGTGTTGTGATATTTGCGGATGCTGTTCTACAGAAAAGGAGTGTCCAGTGAAGGGCAATTCAACTATAACAATGCACCAACTTGAACAGCAGATTTTGGCTAAGTACAATATTTCTCAGGTCCAACAACAACTGTATTCCCCATATCTCACGCCTTGCGGCTTTTTCCATATTCAAAAAATCTAATCCTACTTGAAAGGAACAAGACTCAAAGATGTGGAGGAAATCCAAGAGAATGTGATGAGGCAGCTGTTCACCATCTCAAAAGAGGAGTTCCTGGAATGCTTCCATCAATGAAAACAATGCTGAATAAAGTGTGTGGTTCCAGAAGGGGACTACTTTGAAGGAGATTAAATGCTGAATTGATATTTTTTGTATTTTTCTTTTTATAGCACCAGTCCCAATACATTTGATCAGATCTCTTGTCAGTAATCATCTATATGCTGTGTCCCTACAATACATGACCAATCATGACTCCCACAACATTTTATACCTTATAGTTCTTAGTTTGACATTCTTTTCACATCAGTTCCACCATCCATTGACACAAGTTCATCAGGTAGGTGGTCTACTGCCTCCACCTGCCCTTTTTTCCTTCAATATGTCTTGTGAGTAAGAAATTCTTCATGTTGTCCTTCCTCATTATGTGTCCAAGAAATTTTGGCTATCTCTGATTCTGAGTTTGTAAATTTCAACAAAAAATGTTAGCAATACCTTCAGCAATACTAAAAAATACTTATAAATCCTGGTGATGTGTCCAGCTCCCTTAGGATAGCCTTTGGACATTGTTGTTTTATGCCCACTTTCTATTTTTGTGTACCTAATAAATCCATCAGTAATTAGGAGCAAAAATCAAACTGTTAAATATTGACTTTTATTTCAAGTTCAATGTGAGATTTCTTTGGATATTTTAAATTTAAAAAGCAGAATTATTTCTTATTTACAGCAACAGAATTAGGTGTGGTGATAAAAAATCTTTGATTACTCATGGAGTAAATAAACAATACAATTGTAAAAATATAAGCAATACAATTGTAAAATTTCTGTAATTTATTTTTGATAATATGTGTTATATTAACTTTGAGTATTCTTTAAAATTATTAAAATGTACAGAGCTCTTTTTTACATGAAACAATACAGTGTATGACAAAGATAAAAAACATGCAGAAAATATACCAATGCAATTTGAAAAATTACTTAAATGTTGTAATTTTTTATGATCACATTTTATAAAAAATGGATTCAGATGAGTAGACTTGTCTTGATTGAGCCACCTCAGCATGGTGTAATAGTTATCTAGCTTATACTGATTGACCATTATTACTGAATAATGAATTCAATCCTCCCTGTGTATTCCATAAAGATTTGATATTAAATAACCCAACAAATGTTGACATGTTGTAAAGTCAGTCAAACCCACCTAAATCTATTTCCAGTGCATTTTTGTATTAAAATCATTTGCAATGCATTTTCATAGTAAAATCAAATCCAATGCATTTTTATAGTAAAATCATATCCAATGCATCTTCATAGCAAAATCATTTGCTCTGCATTTTTAAAATGCTATGCATTATCCTACTAAAATCATTTGCAATGCATTTTCATAGTCCAATAATTTCTAATGCATTTTTATAGTACAGTCATTTCCTATGTATTTTGTAGTAAAAACATTTACGATTCATTTTCATAGTGAAATCATTTCCTCACTGGATGACACATTCAATTTTTGACCTTAAATAACCCAGATGAGTGTAACATCTTAATATCAACGACCCTAACATAACCTAGTCTGTTCACAAAGTTTCATTTCATAATTATTTTTGTTTCAGAATGACTAATATATATACTAAATTGTAATCAATTATATAGATTAATATTTCTAAAGCAGATTTCCAAATGTTGAGTTTTCTATTTATTTTTTTTCCATCTCTTTAGAGTATTTTCCAAAATTACATATGATATAATTTTTCCTTCTTAGCTTTGTGATATTATCAGTACCTGAGAACTCTTTTTAGATTTTGATACCTTGTTATTAGGTATTGGTTAACAAAGCTTGTCTGATTGATCA
Source organism: Acanthosepion pharaonis (assembly GCA_903632075.3). Taxonomy (NCBI): domain Eukaryota; kingdom Metazoa; phylum Mollusca; class Cephalopoda; order Sepiida; family Sepiidae; genus Acanthosepion; species Acanthosepion pharaonis. The sequence goes on from CAHIKZ030000633.1 coordinate 40,201, forward strand.
ACACTATTGAGTAATGAGGTTGGTCCACTCTGGGTACCCCATACAAAATTCATCATTAAATAAACCAACAAGAGATGACATAACATAAAATCAACCATCTAACCAACTGATCATCTTGGTTGTTATACTCACAGTGTTTAAATTCTTTGGTAACAGAGAAAAGAATACTGAGCTGTTATGTGACATCTGTTTTTCTTTACAGCAGTGAATGTTAGATGATTTTCTCAAAGAAGAGATTCAAGGCAACAGAGATGTGTTAACTGAAATAAATAACCAGGTTGGATTATTCCATGCTAAGAAATAATGTGAATATAAATCAATTTAAAACTGTGGTTTAATATTTCTTTAAAATACTGGTAATGATAAACATATAAAATAATACACATATAATTAGGTTATAAGAAATAACACGCTTTATAAATTTTACTTTAAAATAAAGTAGTTAAAAGGTAATATTGATATCTTCAAATTGCAGGTTATTTTATCAGTTAAAAACTGTTTTTAATTTTTTCTTTCAGATAAAGTTTTTCACAATAAATTCAATAACCATTCATAAATCATAAACATGTCCTAATTTATTTTAACTGTTAATTTTATTTCAAAGAGAAACTAAAAGACAAAAAAACATTAGTTTCACTTTTTATTTTTATTAATGAACCAGATTTAAATTTTGTGCATTATTATTTGCCTTTATACCGTTATATGAGCATGCATTTTGTTTTTATTTACATATGAAGCTTTTAAGAAATATTGCAAATTTTTGCAAAATATAAATTGACAGTGTAGTTTATTAAAATGTCTTAAGAAAAATTCAATATAGGGGAGATATTTCCTCTAATCTTGGAGCATCAATAATAGACCCACTGGAGCGAGGGCATGATATAACATGTCCCGTGCACCCCTATAAGGAATGAGTCACAAGAGGTAGCTGGAAGTAGCAAGGCCAAGAGTGCCAGAAGTTAGTCTGTGGTAGCCGGAAGTAGTAACGGTCAAGAGTGCCAGAAGATAAGGGTCCATGGCAGCCAGAAGTAGCAAAGGCTATGAATGCTGGAAATAAGGGTCCATGGTAGCCAGAAGTAGCAAAGGCTAGGAATGCCAGAAGTAAGATGCCTGAAGACAAGGGTCCGTGGTAGCTGGAAGTAAATAAGGGCAAGAGTGCCAGCAGTAAGAGTGAATAGGAAAGCCCAACTAGCATCCGGATGGCAGATAAAAATAAATGGGAATGTAACTCCTCCTCGTCTCTGCCCCAGGTTCAGTAGAAGTCATTGGGTCATATGGAAAGGGAGTGTAAACATTAACTGGTTCATCAATGTATGAAAAATTTCAAGACAAATAATTCAGAGGTGCTACAAAATATAGAAAATATAAAAATGTTCACAAATAGTATTCTGACTAGGTTTGTAACACTAAAAGAACTAAAAAGTAATTAGGCTTAGTATGAAACTAAATGAACTTAAATTGAAGTCTGTGTGACAATGCAATGAAGAAATGGTCAACATCATGAAGACATGTCATTCCTTGGTCATGTGGATGGAGTAGTGAAGGGCTATGATACATCTCCTGCTAATGCCTTTGTCTTGGATTTACAGGCTATTAACCTTTTTAATTCAGGACAAGTCAAGAATAGATAGAGAAAAGGCTAAAATAAAAGTAATGACACATGAAAGACATGCTGAGATATTAAAAAGCTTGTCTGTTCATGAGTTGATGGCAAGATTAATAAAGAAACTTTTTTGTATAAAGAAGTTATAGAGGAAAATGGTGACATTAAACTATAAAAGAAAGGGACACAGAACACCATTTAACATTTACTCAAGAGACAGAACTGAGACTGGAAGATATCTGATTCGAAGAGTAGTTCAAACTACAGGTGCCACTGGTGTTTTCTAACAGAAAAGGCTCTTAGTGTTTTGGAATAATTTGATAGACAGCCTTAAGGCTATTCTTTTGGACAGCACAAATACAAATACTGGATGTACGGCAGGCTTTGTAAATTCTCTGGAGAAGAAACTCCATTGAAAATTACATGCAATTGGCTGTTCATTACATCAGAATGAGCTACCATTCGGAGCTGTTTTTAAATATGTTGATGGCACAAGAAGACGCCCAACTGCTTTTACAGGCCCACTAGGTAAATTGTGTGAAAGGGTATATTATGAATTGCCACAAGTAGAATTTATGAATATCAGTGGCCCTATTGATAATATTGATCAGAATTAATCAATCTCTCCCAAAATGGAATTTTTGAACCCAAAACAAATGAAAAATTTCCAGAATATGAAATTCAAGCACATCTCTTATAAATAACACAAAACTAGAGATGCCTGATTTTCCTTTACATTCTCAGAATGTTGAAAATGCAGTGAAATTAACATCTGAAGTTTCTTGTGCTGTTCACAGACTTGAATCAAGACATAGTTACATTCTTACAAAAACCTTAGGTTGTCAACTAAGACTTTCCTTTGTTTCTAAAGGTTCTTACACTGAACATTTTTGATGATATGACGATATAAATATTTGGATTGAAGTAGATTCCATGTAATATATAATTTATTTATTAAAAGAGCAAACTTTTTTTTATTCTCTTTTGAAATAATAACATTTTTCCATCAGTTATTGTCAAAATTAATGGCTTTATAATGCTGATTTTTGGTTGTTTTTCCTCACAGAGGGTTTAAAGCTAAGAATCTAAAATTTCGTGTGAGTTTTTATCTCATAAAGTTTCAACTATCTAGACTTGTCCAAAGTTGACTTTGGAAAAAAGGTTACAGTCGACTTACCCTGATATCTATGCCGATGATACACCAGTATATTATTGCACCTCCAAATCTCAAGATTCCCAGAGCCTGGCAGTGGATCTCTTCACTGACCTAGCTTTAACATGTTGCTCAGTCGAGGGGTGGGGTGACTGGCTGGCTACATTCAATATCTTGAAAATCAAACTCATGATATTAATCACTGAGTAGACCTTGAATTTTTGCCTATTACAATGAACAGCCATACTCTCAGGGGAAGCCCCATTCTTTGAGCATCTATTGGGACTTCTCAATCCAGACCTCAAATGAAACTCATGCATTCGATCCATTTCTAAAGATACTAGAAAAGTGGTCAGTTCTCTGTACCACTCCAGTAATTACCTGACTTCTCCAGATATCCTCTATCTTTATAAGATCCAAATCAGGCTGAAAACTGAATACTGCTCAATCTTTCCTTTACCATCCATTTAGAGTCCAAAAGCATCTCTGCATCCTTGTGGGTGATGAATTATTTTTCACCCTACAACCCCTTTCCTACAAATGTAATGTTGCAAGCTTCTTGCTAACCTATCACTATTTCCATGGAAAGTGTTCAGACAAACTACATTCCTTAGTTCTACCAGTTCTAACCTTTGCAGCTGTGACCTACCATTCTATTCTCATTGAAGTAAACAAAACTCATTCCCTTTCTTTTCCATTGGTGAGATGTAAGTTCCACTCTAGCGGCTTTTTTCCATGATCCACTGCTTTATGGAACCAACTGTCAAGTGGATGCTTCCCTGATCACTACAATCTTAACATGTTCAAATCTAGAGTTAACCATTAAGTGCTCCACATACCCCTATAAACTGTCTCTTACTTTTAAACCCTCTACTTCGAGTGGCTCTTGGGCCCTGTACAGGGTTAAACATTACTGTACAAAAAAAATGTCTCTGTGATATTTTTCAACATAATCTTTTATTCAATACATGGGAGTAGAATATTCTTATTCCATTTTCAATGTTTAAAACTGAATGAAGGATTCAATTCAAAATCCCCAAAAGCATGACAAACACTTAAAAAAACAGGCAGAAAGGAACAATGGTTGAAACATATTCAGTATAACAATGAATGTGAGATTCTTAGTCTGAATATAAAAGCATATAATAATGATAATATAATAATAATGCTGATAAAGAAATATGATAATGCTCATATAGGCTCATAATAATGTTAATATAAGGATAATACTCATAAGGGCATATACTAAGGATAATATGATTAAATTGCTGATAAATGTATATAATAATGATAATATAATGATAATAAAGACACATAGTAATTATAATATAATGGTAATGCTGATAAAGGCCTATAATAATAATTTCTCGTCTAAAAAAAATTCTTACATAAATTACAGGTAAATCAGTATAAGTAAAGTCTACTAGTTGGAGATAAACAAGCAAAATAATAGAATAGATTTAATAACAATTTGAACTTAATGCTCATAAATAATCCTAGGCTGTATTTGTTGAGATCTAATTAATTTAATTAATTTATTTACAATTATTAGATACTTAGAGCTTTGTGCTGAGACATACTGTCTGAATGTAAACAATTAACAAGAATAATGCACCGAAGATTTTCATCATTTTAACTCTTTGAAAATCTATAATCATACTTATTATAAAAACCCAGGTTGTGTGTGTGTGTGTCTGTACGTTTATATATTGTATTGGATTTCCTACATTTTTCAACCGATTTCAACAAAACTTGCAGTGGTTCTGACAGCGGCAAAAATTGGAAAAACACAATTGTTTTTGCATGAAATCAATTTGAAAACACAATTAAGAGGCATCACAAGAATGAAAGGGGGACATCTCATATCGAGTTATACTTATTATAAAACCCAGGTTGTGTGTGTGTGTTTGTTTATATATGGGATTAGATTTCCTACATTTTTCAACTGATTTCAACAAAACTTCACTTTGTTTTTGGCAGGTAGTGTTTCTTATTGTCTTGCACACTTTTTACTTTATTTTTACATTCAGAATGCTTTAAAAATTCCATTTACAAGACAATTGTTTATAATAAAATTCTATTCAATCGGTAGACTCATAATGATTGAAAACAATGTTTTTGCTTGAGTTTGGGTTTGACCAATTCGTAAAAAAAAAAAAAAAAAAAAGAAAAAAAAAAAACTAATTAAGACATGTGTGTATTTTTCAGTCTTTATGATGGTCAATACTTGATCTATCTCTTTTACTGTTACATCCCCGGGCAACACTGGGCGCTACTGCTAGTCACATATAATTTTGAGAAGACATATCAATCAAAAAATATTTGGACTTCTTCTTTCTACTATTATATGCTGTGTTCCTAGATTGACGTAGGTGATGATGGCTCTCCACATACATCTTCCTGACACTTGTAGCTCTTAATAAGTTTTGTCTTTTTGTTATTTCTCCCAAACTCTGTTCTACCATTCAGTTGCTCAAGCTCATCATGTATGTTACACACTGCTTTCCTTTGTCCCACTTCCCCTCAATCTGTCCCTCTGAGTATCAGGATATCCAAGTTTGTCTTCCTCATTATGTGCTCCAGAAATTTCAACTGCCTTTTCCTGATGTTGAGTATGTTTCCTTTTTGTTGCTATTTTCTCCAAAACCTTGTTGTTGCTCATATGTTCAGTCCATGGTATCCTTAGCATCTTTCTGTAGAACCACATTTTAGTTGTTTCAAGTCTCTGCTTCATCTTTGAGATTTCCAGCATTTGTTGCCATATATCATGTATTTGTTGGCAGATATCATGTAACGGTTCAGTACTCTTTGTTTCCAATGGAATTTTCCTGTTTCTTAATACTGTTTAACTTTTGGAAGACATCTTTGGCCATCCCAATCATCTTCAAATGTCAGTGTTGCACTTTCCATCCTCTTTTAGAACACTTCCCAGATATAAGTTTCTGTACTTGTTCTACTGAATTCATACTTTATATTGCTTCTATTGTTAGCACTTTGTTTTAGCTGGTGTGTTTGTCTTCCTTCTTCACCTCTACTATTAGTATTAAAGATATTTTCTGTAATTTTTAGAAAAGTCATTATCAGTTCAGTATCAGAAAAGAGAATGAAAACAACAGATATGAGGTTCTCCTAATGAATGTCAATTTTACCATAAACGGAGTATGTGTAAAATAGGGAAGGTTTAAGAATAGGCCTGACAAAGAAACTGCTGCCAACAACCAGGAAGAGACATCTGAAATTTTCAATCTATATGAGGAAAGAAAGTTTTGAAAATTTAGCATTCAGAATAACATATTGAAAGCAATGGAAGCAGAGAAAAGCAGTACACAATCAACTTAATGAGTCTGAGTAAATGAATGACAGAGCAAGGACAACAAAAACAATGAGAAAAGAAGGCTAGAAAAATTAAGTACTCACAGGGCATACTGAAGCATAGAAAACAGAAACTAACCAATTTAAATCTGATTAAATGGATAGCAGAAAAATGACAGGAAACCTAAATAATTAGGAAAGATGGCTTGGAAAATTACACACTGACAGGGTTTATTGAATGCAAGAGAAGTAGTGAGGAAACAAAGAGCAATCTACTTGATGAGTCTAAGAAAATTGATAGCAGAACAATACACAATAGTTAATTTGAGTAAAAACAGAGCAATTATGGAGGGCCATGATAGTCCACATCCTGGAAAGATATGGCATATAAAAGAGTTAGTCCAAAATAGACATGTTTGTTTTTGTTGGATTATGCAGAATGAAATTATAAGTTCATCAGCTTGATGGATGATCCATGTAATGTCTGGTCTGAAATAATATTTCTAAATATACCTCAACATGATTTCAGTGTATATAGTTGCAAACATGTATTTGCATTTTTATGCTGTGCTTGTGTCTTGAGTTCAAGAAAGATATTCTTGTTTACACTTGTTGACCTCTGAGTCAACCAGACAGCTGTCTGACAGATAATGCAGGAGACATTCAAAATTAGATTTATAAGTAAGATTTCCACAACAATGTTCGAGTTTCAGAAATTAGATAGAATGAAACTAGTTGTGCCAAAAAATAACATTGGCTGTACTAATGGCAACTATCAGTGAACATTAGTAATTAAAAGAGATGAACAAAGAAGAAATCTGGAACAGTTTTAGATAAAATTCCTAATGTATGAATTAACAAATTTGAAAAAGAACAACCATCTTTAATATGCAAAAAAACATTTTGATCTTTGGGAGGTTTTTATTTTACTTCATTTACTTTCTTTAAATAATTTCAACCCAGAGTCACTAAGATGATGGGTGTAGAAGATTATCAGAAATGGATGATTTGTTTATCTTACATCAACAAACATTCCCACCATAAATTGATAGAATTGATTTGGTTGTATATTGGCCTTGTGTAATGATTAAAAGAAAATGCACAAAGTGCAGATAAGTACTAAATAAATCTTCATATAACACAATATAATACTACAGGAGGGTGAGGTAAATGTTCAAGAGTTCATGTCCTGGTGCATATAGAGAAAGTCTTGCAGGAAGTAAATATGAATATGTATGTATGTATCCAAGTACTTGACCATGTGATGAAGGAAGGTGTGTTTGTTTTCAAAGTAGCAAGGACAGTTTAGCCATCTCAGGTCACCAGCTAGTCATGCAAAATGTTGCATTTCATCTCTGGGTATGTTATGATGACTGCAGAATCAGAGAGTGGGCAAAATAAATTTATTTTCATTCTAATTTTAGTTGATTTTACATTTGTTTATAGACACATTTATAGATCCTCTTGCTTCTCATTGGCTTGCAGTTTTATATCCTGGTTGTGAAAGCTTTCTGGCTGTTTGGTCAAACTATCAATTTTTAGAGATGATGAAATGTTGGCCTCCTTGTTATTATTTGTTTTCTTAGATCCTGGCTGTGAAAGCTTTCTGATTGGTTGATTGAACTATGGCTTTGTTTGCCTGGCAATTTTTATTATCCATCTATTTTTAGAGATGGTGAAATTTTAGCCTTCTTGTCATTTGTTTTATTTATTTATTTCTTTATTCCCACATACTTCCTGTCTTAGAGAATGAAGTTTTATAAAATTACAAATATATATTTAAAATTTTGTTGTTTTTATTCGAAATTCACCCCAAGCAAGGCAGTGTGAGAAAAGAAACTGTTATCATAGAACTTATGGTTACATCTACTAAAATTCAACTGTAAATTGATGAGACCTTGCTGCCAATCTAGTACTGCACTTAAATTCATAAAGTCTAGGTACAATAGCAAAGAGAACTCATCTGAACATTTACCATGAAAGTATTTATAAAAATAGGCACAGGGATGCAAATTAACAACTGGGAAGCATTTTAAGATGACAGAAATTGTGACATGAAAATCCAGAGGTGCATGGCAAAAGATGCCTTTCAAAAACTAAACAGAGTATTAAGAAACAGGAAGATCTTGTTAGAAACAAAGAGAAGAGTGCTGAACTGCTATGTAATATTGTTGTAATGCAAGCAAAGAGTCTGTTGAGATTGATGGGGAAACACCTAGCTGATTACTCTCTCAGCAACTACAGAGGGTAATAGGGAAAGAGACTGGAGGTAACAAAAATAACACTGCCTCAGAAACCACAGCAATTTGAAGAACAAAATGCCCACTTAGCTGACTTCACAAGACACTGTGTTTTGCTGAATTACTGTTTCCCACCCCCACAGCTTTTATTGGCATGAGGCATCTTAGAAAGACATGGATCTTGACCAGTTGCAGAGAAGCCTGTATCTAGCTAGATATGCCAAACAGTCCTGTTGTTAATGGGGAAAACCCCAGATGATGTTGACAAACATGTTCACATGTATAACGAACTCCTCTGGAGTGGGGTATGATATAATATGGGTTGTGTCCCAAATAAGGATATTCACAGGAGACCCACTAACATTTATAAATTAAAGATGTGGAATCTGACAGGTTATACAAAAATGGACAACAGAACAAAAATATTTAAAAAAATATGCAAAATTTATTTACTTAACATACAAAAGTATGTGTTTGGATTAAAGGAACATGAACAAACAATGAATCAGGTAATGGGAGCAGAATTAAGTAAATTGAGGAATATTGACCAATTAGAAGATCTTGATAATATAACTGTGACTAAATATTAAAAGTCTAGTGTAAGTTAAGTTGATATGTAAGTCCCCAGTTCAAGAGTTCAGTTAACATGTCCTGTGAAAGTGTTGAAAGTTGCTGGTTAAGTCCAATAATGAACCTTCCATAGTATTTTAACGAAAGTATATGGAGTAGATTATTTGAAGTGTGGACAAGAGAAGAAAGTTCAATTTAAATGTCCAGTGCTGAGTAGTTGCTGGTTAAGTCTAATGGTGAACCTTCTGTAGTATTTTAATCAAAGTGTATGGACAAGGTTATTATTATAAGTCTGGACAATATGCATGCAGTACTTCTGTTAACTTATCCTGAACAACATTACAGACTTCCGTCATTGTTTCCTTCTCCTCCTCGAGTGGTGAAAAACCATGAGTGTATATGAGGAGAGTGTATAACAACATAAACTGGCCTTGCCATTGCACTCAAAATCAAAAGGAAATAAATCCAAAGTTGCTACAAAGTACAAAAAGTATCAAAATGTTCCTAAAAAGTATTCAGATTAAGTTCATAATACTGAAACAACTGAAACATTAGGTTTATTATGAATCTAAATAGACTTACTGTATTAAATTGAAGGGAGTGGGGCAACACAATGGTAAAAAGGTCAAGGTCATGAAGATATATAATGTCTGCTCTTGGTCACATGAACGGAGTAGTGAAGGGGCTATGATACATGTGATCCAAGGCCTCTTTTGTGTCTGTACTGACACAGATTTGCCAGAAATATCAGTCTTCCAATATGGCAGTAAATGTTGGAAACTTTTCTCACAGATGATGAGGCAACTTGTAGCAACAGTGATATGATTTTGCAGAAGGATAATGAGAATACCATGAATGCCTGAGACAGAGCATGTGAGCAACAAGGATGTTTACAGGAAAATAGAAACGAAAAAAGAATGCTTGTATTAAGAATCGCAGGTAGTTGAAATTTCTAGGACATAGTGGGCAGTGATTTTGGAGAATTTAACACTCACAAAACATATTGAATGCAAGAGGTGCAGAAATAAGCAGCATGTAACCTAAAATGCTTGTGCAAATGGGTTGTAGAACAGGGATGGAGAAGGATAATCAGAGGACAAAGATTGCTTTGAGCTTGAAAGAATAAGAAGTTGTAGAAACTTATGATCCTGATCTGGAAACATTCGACAATCACTGATCAGACAGCCAGGGCTGTCTTATCTGGAAACATTCAACAATCACTGATCAGACAGCCAGGGCTGTCTTATCTGGAAACATTTGACAATCACTGATCAGACAGCCAGGGCTGCTGTCAGTTGAAATTTATAAAATTTTTCTATTACAAAAATTTTTTCTGGAAAATAAGTTTCTCATGTCCACTAACTGGTATTTCTTTTTCCAGTACTGATGAGGGCTTCTTTCAGTCTTTTGTTCAAAGAGTGATTCCACACTCTTTCAACATCTTGATGATGTCATTATTTTTTCTTCCAGTTACATTTTAGTTGTTGTTGAAAGTCCTCAATTGATGTGGTTTCTGTTATTTGGTACAGTTATCTGTTTGTGATCATGTAGCACCAGTCCACAAAGTTTTAAAAAAAGAATAGTCCTCACTGAGACCTACAGGCTTCATTCTTTTGAATCCATTTTTAATCCTTGATCTGAAGAAAGCAAATATAATCCAAGTCTGTTTGGATTATAGAGAAAATGAACTTTAGAACATCATCAGACTAAGTTTATGTTTACATTGATACATACACAAATAAGTGATGTTGGGAATTTTATATTTAAATATGATTTTTTTTTATGTGATTTGGGTATATAATCTAGTCAGTTTCATTTAGGTTCTTTTCCTTTTTGTTTCTGTCACTTTTGTTATTAGATATACAACACTGTGATAATAGAAGATCTACCAAGAATATATATGCATATATATATATATATATATATATATATATATATATATATTCTTATCTATGTATGTATGTATGTATAGATATATATGCATAGAAACAACAATCAACATCACACACACACACATATATATATATATATATATATATATATATATATATATATATATATATATATATATATATATATAAGGTTACATTACAACGTCCTTGGACTAGGCTCTCCTGAAAGACGCCGCTACTGATTGAAATCATAGATTGTTCAGCAGCATTCCTTATAGATGATTTTTTCAATATTTCCATGCCTTTTCTAGTGATCAGTTGCTTGATGACTCATCATCTTGAACCATCTCTCAACAAGCCTTAAACCACATTTTGCCATTGAAAATCTTGTGTTCATTCTTGTGTTCATTCAAAAGAACTTTCATCAGAGGACTGATTAAGTATTCTGAGGATGTCAGGATCAAAGTTGTTTAGCATTCCACACAAATTTATGCTGACACTTTGATTGAATGGGTCAGTCATCATAAAGATTACAGAACTATTCTCAGACTAAGTTCCAAGGCATCAGATCATGATTGAACAGTAATCAGTATATTTTTTTTTTTTAGTCAGAGCAATAATGCCACTAGAATGCAGTGAGGTACAAGGAGTGGAAGAGAATGAACAGACTTGATTGAGGAGGAAGTGATGAAGAGTAAAATAAAGGAAGAGAGAAGATGGCAATTTGTATTGAAATTTTTGAATTTCAAGAAATTGATTTCTTCAGATGAAGGATTAAAAATGGCTTTATGTGAATGAAGCCTGTAAGTCTTGGCAAGGACCATCTTTTTTCAAACCTCATGGACTTGCACTAGAGAATCACAGACAAGAAAAGAAAGTATTAGAATAGAACTGACAGTTACATTGAGCTAGTTCAACAGTAAAACAGTGAGACCTAGTTGCCAATCTAGTAGCACACTTAAATTCATGCAGTCAAGACACTAAGGAGCTCATCAGAACAATTGTGATGAAAATATTTGTATAAAATACAGAGGGAAGCCATGTACTACTGGTGAGAAAGTGACTGTAGTTGAGATGCCAGGTCAGGATCAATTATATCACAGACCCTTCTTTGGATTTTGTCAAGAATCTCGAGATATACAGCAAAAGCACCAACCCAGGTATTGCAGTAGTATTTAATGCATGGATGAATGGGAGATTTATAAATATGCAAGGGGGATACTGATAAGGAGAATTGTCTGGCATGACACAACAAACCAGTTTTCCTAGCAGTAGACATAGGAATTGATTTGATATAATCATTGTTCTTCATGTCAGTGAAAAACATGAGATCAAGAAGTGTTACTCTCCTGGAAGTTCACACCAACTCTGCTGATGGCAGGCAGCAAATGTTCTCTGTGGTGATTAAATGAAAACAGTTTTGTTTTGGAGGTGTTAAAATTTACAAGCAGTTTCTTGCCCCAGTTAACTACCAGTTAGAAGTAATTTTTGAGAGCAGTTGCAAGTTCTACTTTGTTGAATCTGTTGTGCTTGATACTAAGACAAGAGTACATAGTTGTTTCATCTGCAGTACATGGCTGGGAACTGATAGCACCAGGAAGGTTGCTGTTGAAGATCTGAAACAGCATAGGTCTGGGGATAGAGCCCAAGGACTCATTGCATTTATATGAAATGAACTAAAACTGTGTCTATTCAACACAACAATCATTACTGCATTGTTCATCCACAGACACTGCAGTCCTTGAGATTATAAGGAAGGCCAGTATGCCACACCCTGTTAAACAACTTTGAGATATCTAGGTTCTCAGGCTGGAGCTTTGCTGTTCTTATCTAAGATTTGATAAATATATTCAGTGATTTTTGTTAACACATAGGTGGTAGACCTGGAGAAATAGAAGCCATATTGTTTATTTGAAAGGAGGTTCTATGAAGTAAGATGGCTAACCACTTCAGTGTTGATTAGAGCATGTAGTACTTTATCAAAAAAAGTAGTTAAGAGACTAATAGGATAATAATTTCAAGGATCAGTAGGTTTCCCAACGTTCATAAAGACAGAAGCTATAGTGGAGGAATTACAAAATCTGGAAAGTATGAAGTTGTGAGACAGTTATTTTAATGTTTAGAGACAACAGAAGCCAGTTCAGGAGTTCATTTCTTTAGGACAATTGCAGTGATACTCTTTAGTCTGCAAAATTTGTGGGGATAACTTTTTTGGAGACTTAGTAGGTTGGTTACCTATGAGTGTTAAGTGTGTGGGTGCAATGTCATCAAATTGTGCATGAAATTACAGCATGAAAGGTTTTGAAACTTTATATTACTACCATATATATAAAGGTACCTTCAAAAATTCATTAAAAAAAAGCATACATGATGAAAAAATGCCCAAAACTTAACAAAAACAGTTTTATTGTCAAAATCATTGTGTTACTATTAAGAAAAAAAACAAAGGATTTTCATGTAAAAATTATTTTATTAAATCTTTTTAGAAGTTTTGAAATTTTAGTTAAGAATATTGTTTCTCAGGCATCAATGCTGGACCATAAATTACTGTTGAAAATCTGAGTGTCCTTTTGTGGTGAAAAACATATGGATTAGAAAATTCTTGCAAAAATAAGATGAATTTTAATGAAACTTTCAGAACCTATTCACAAATTGATGAAATTATGTTGGTAACATTTCTTTTTTAGAAAATCTTGGGAAAAAATATTGTTTTTTACTCTATACTTATTTAATTTGATGAAATTTTGAGAAAATCTTCTTTTTTTTTTGTATCACTTAATGTTTATTATAAGGACTAGTACTAGGAGAATTTAAATCAGCAAATTCTTTTGGTCAAACAGTAACCACAGTTACAGAAAATCTACTCCGATTCCTGAAATAAAAAATAAAATAAATCTTTTTATTAGAAAAGGTTCTAATTGCTTTTGTGAAGAAAATATATCATGGACATTATTATCTTAAGAAAAATGAAATTTTCAATCAATAATGAATTTTTACAAAACTAGTTTTCATTTTTAAAAAATTAGAATAATTTATAAACTTTAAAAATTCTGCATAAATTTGTAAGTCAAGTGATATTGTGATTAAATAAAAACTATACTTACAATTCAGTGACCTACATTTTCAAAAGAATTTTGAATTTTTTTGTGTGTATAAAATAAATGTACTGAGTTTTGTAAATATGGATGTTCATATTTGATATCATCAGAATATGAGTGGTAACTATAGTAAATTTTAAATTTATTGGTAATTTTCTAACATTTCCTAAACAAGTGGTTTTGTAAGTAAGACTATAAAGCCAAATAATCATAAAATTCAATAAAAGTTTTAAGATTACTGAGTAGTTAAAAAATTATCTAAATAAACCATTTGCATTGTATTTGTCATGTAACTTTACTACAAGTATATCCTTTCACCCTTTATTAGGTTATTGATAAATGTGTCAACAACTCAAAAAAACACACCACCTCTGTGTTAAAAAATGCTTTTCTGCAATATTTTATAGTAATATTTGTTTCAATTCAGATTAATTAAAATTTAAATCAGTTAATCTTCCTCAAATACATTTTCAGAAAATTAGCAGCATCACCCAGCATTGCCCGTGCTTGATTCAAAAATCGTATGACTCATACAGCAATCGCTATCACTTGACTTAAAATATTTTTGCCCTTCCTTGTCTTTAAAGGAGTGCCCTTTGCCGTGCTGATGTTGCTACATGCCTTACTTCTTGCCTATCTCACACTGCGAATTTTTTCAAATCTCTATACTAAACATTAAATCTGTTACGAAAAAGAACTAAACAAAATGAACAGCTTTAAAAAAGGACTCGTAACTGGAAAAGCCAAATGAAAAAAGAATGTTAACAGCAAATACTTTTTTACAACCAACCCAGTTCTGCGGAATCAGATTCAACGTTGAGTTTAAGCAAGTGAATGAGCCAATTGGAGTAAAGTGCCATGCAGATTTAAATTTTTCCCACTTGTGACGAATGCAGCTATCGATTTTTTTTTTTGCATGCTAGCATACTAGTTAACATTCGTGTCAGTCAGCTGTTGGCTTTCACAATGGCCAATAGAATCTTCCTGCGTATTCATGGCAGCCAGCTGTAGGCTCTCACTCTGGACAGTAGAAAATGGCCACAAACTACATGAAAACTGCTGTAGAAGCATGAAAAAATCGATTATTGCCACTATCGATGGGAGTTGGGAAATTCAAAGTTGGTCTTGGCCTTCCTGCTAACTTGGAGCATGTGTATGTAAATTTTGGTGCAAATCCGTCGAAAATTGCGTCCATGCATTCGTTACACACATCCTGCTTTTATAGATAGATTTTTAAAAGACTTCTTATTAAAGAGAGATATACTGAGTTAACAGATTTGTTGATATGGCCAATTTTAATGAATTAAAAAAAAATTCCTATCAATTTAAAGTATCTTGCATATTGGAACTATGAAATTTAAATCTATTAGCTTACATTTAAAACTAAAATAAAAGCTTTAAGAAAGATTTTTCCTTTTTAAAATGTGTTTTAAACTTTAGGTGTCATTTTTTGTATATTATATATATATATATATATATATATATATATATATATATATATATATATATATATATGCCAAATTTTGTTTTGAAATTTTTGCCATATGATTAATCTTTCTGAATCAAGTGTATTGATCAGCAAGAAAAATATTTCTAATGTAAGATAAATACTTTTTCAACATCAGGCTATATGCACGCAAACATACATATTCATAGAGATAGATATAGCCTGATGATCACTTGGAGACACGACATTCTCAGTTACGATGTAGTGTTGATTTTAATGTTCATACCATTTCTATCTACACATGCTCTGTCCCCAGGCCCAATTTTTATTTCTCTTCCCCTCATAAACATACCAATTTTTTCAAACGATATATATAGGTTAGGAGTTGTGAATATGCATATATATTATTCATATTCATGGCTATGGGTGCAACTGACAGCTGTTTGAATTGTTGCCAAAACAAAGAAATTTATTTCTTGTGTAATTTGCAATGACATCATCAGTTCTTTATTTTGGTTTCAACAAAATTAGTAAATGTCCAGTTTCTGCAAAATGTTTCACCTAATGAAGTTTAAGAATGCTTGAAAAGGCCTAAATGCAAAGCAGAAGTCTAAGGTTTTATTTCCTTCTTTTCTATTCCACCCTATTGATCAACCACAAAAAGTCAGAACTGAGAACATATATATGATAATATATATATATATATATATATATATATATATATATATATATACACACACACAAACACATTAAAAATGCAATTTCACTCTTAATATTAATGGAAAAAGTCAGAACTGGTTGATTGATAGGGTAAAAAAAAAAAGAAGGAAATAAAACCTTACACTTTTGCATTTCATATATATATATATATCCAGGTAAGATGAGTACAATTCCAACGTTCATACATTTAATTTAAAATAGAACTCAATACAGAGTAGAGAAAGATTATTTATTTTAGGATATTAAAACATGTAAAAATCACTACACAATCGCAGTTGTGTTTTGATGCATACCAATGTGTCTCCTCAGGTTATTGTAAATTAATGGCAAGTCTATAGACTCACCAGTAATTTACATTATGGATTTTGCATCACAATGACATCTGAATTTATAAATTACAGAACTAATATGATATGTCCTGCTTGGTCAATATATATTATCCCTCAGTGCTAGCATGAATTCATGAGTTTCATGCACAATGTGATCTTCAAATCTTCAGGTGCTGAGTATTAATATATTTCGGTAATATATACTTAATAGTTATTTTAATGTTAAATTAAATTGAGCACTTTTATTAACACCAGTATTATATGTGCAACATAGATATATAATAATGGACTCTCCCATCAGTTTCGACGTATGAGGATCTGACAGCTTAGTTGATTCAGTTATGAAATTTTGTGCGATAATCTTAAGTGGCATTTAAGACCCGCCAGTGATTTACAAAGGAGGCCACAGATGGAGCAAGAGTGAGGATTTTGAGATGAGATCACTGTTAGATTAGCTGACATTTTAGTTCATGCTCTAAGTTCTTGAAGATGATTCAGGCAAGCAGATTGAAAACTGCTGAGTCCATTCATCAAATGAAAAACTACATACTCACAATAATAAACACATGTCCACAACAGCATATAAATACGCAAACATTGGAAATCTGGTCAAGCCCTGATGAGTGAACATATTCTACACATTTACGAAAGTTGAAAATCAGCATGATAGGGATAATACCATCGAAGTGACAATTTTTCTGTATTAATTCTATTAGTACTCTATCCCTGATATCAAGTGCTTTATTACAAAGTCTGTTTGCCTTAATTTTTTTATTTTTATCTGCAAACCACTGAATGTCAGCAATTTTTGGCTACAGTCTTACAACTCACCACTATATATATATATATATATATATAAAGAACAATAAGATATATAATCCGGTGTTCTTATAGATATCTTTATTTTTACAAAATAGTGCTCAATGTAAATTTACAGAGCATTAATATGATAAATTAATTGATTTAAAAATGGTTTATGGTTTTTACATCAATAATATTTATATATATATATATATATATATATATATATATATGAAATAAATGGACAATTATTTCTCAGCTAATCATAAAATAATTAAGAATGTTTTTAGCCCCTTTTTTTTTTTCCATTTTTTTTTTTTTTTTTTTTTTTTTGTATTTGTGGAATTTTTTGATAAAAATAATTGATCTAAACTTTATCAATTCATACAACTCAAGACCCTATACTTCTTGT
The DNA here is from genome assembly GCA_903632075.3 of Acanthosepion pharaonis. Lineage (NCBI taxonomy): Eukaryota > Metazoa > Mollusca > Cephalopoda > Sepiida > Sepiidae > Acanthosepion > Acanthosepion pharaonis. The sequence goes on from CAHIKZ030000633.1 coordinate 57,778, forward strand.
TGTCCAGAAAAGCTTGGATACTTTTTTTTTAATCAGAATCACTGCAAGCAAGAAAGTACAGCCACTAACATGCAAGGGGTTACAAGGCATGAAGGAAACAGAAACAGAAGTCATGAGCAGAAAAGAGAAAAGAGCAATCGGTAGATAGTAGGAGGAGAGATGTCATTGCATTTAAATTATTGCAGATTAAAGTTGGCTGGAAAGCATGGAGTAAGAAGGGAATTCCACAAATGATATGTATAAGAAAAGAAACTGTCAATGTAGAAGTTACAGCTACATCTACCTAGCTTGATGAGAGCCTGCCGCCAGTCTAATATTGCAGTTAAATTGATATAGTCTAGGTACCATAGTGAAGAGCAATATTTATTTGTATGATAATACAAAATGTTGTACAAGTTCAAAATGGAGAATGGGGAAAAAAAGGATGGTCTTTATCTGTCTTAAATTTAAACGTAGCTCGCCACAATCACTAAACGAAACATACCACAATACTGCTTACACCAAAACAATTCATTTTTACTTACCATTCTTACTACATACACAACTCTTCAATGTCTCCATGAAAATCTTAACTAGTCCCCATATGTACAATTTCATGTCTGTGAGTGGGGGGAATAAAACAACAATTCATAGCGAAGAGTAATATTTATTCTGTTAACTACAGAAATGTGGCACAAGGCCGAAAAGGGGATTGGGGAAAGGACGGTCTTCTTCTGTCTTAACTATAACTTAGCTAGCTGCAAGCACTGACCCAATCGTACGAAACAATATTCCTTACACCAAAACAACACATTCATACGTACCTTTCTTACTACAACCACCATTATACCTCTTTGTCTCTATGAAGCGAAGAGTTCATCCAAACAATTACCATGAAAGTATTTATAAAAAAGGCACAGAGAAGCAACCTTACAGCAGTGAGTGAGTGACTGAAGCCAGGCTGCCAGATCAGGGCTGATAATATTGCTGATTCTTCTTTGGATCTTATGAAGGAGCTCCAGTTAAGTAACAGTTGCACCAGATTGCTTTATTTCAAATGTTTGCAGATATGTGATATTATCATTAGCTTCTAATAGCAGTGTATTATAATTGATGACATGGAACACTAATCAGAAAGGTAATGTTTCCTCTTTGACTTACTTCAAAGTTTATTTTGGGGAATTTTTGACAAATTCTTGTCAGCATAAAGAAAAGCCCAATATGTGAGTTACAAATTGGAGATGTCAAAATCAAATAAGTACAGAGGTTTAAATACCTGGGAATTGTTTTAACAGATAAGAGAAAATGTAACAGAAATCTGAAGGTGCATTAGAAAAGTGTAATATGCCTTCCACAAACTAAGCAAAGTGCAAAGAAACAGGAAAGTTTCATGTGTAAAAAAGAGATAGGTGCTGAGCAGCTATGTAATATCAATCATCCTATATGCCAGTAAATGCTGGACAGTTTCAAACAAGCTACATTCTTTGGTTCCATGATACCAAACCTTCACAGCTAAGACGTACCATGCCACATACACAGGGTTGACACATCCTCATCCCCTTTGTATTCCACTCAGACAGCTTTTCGAAAAATTGATACTTTGGGAAGGATGCTTCACAAATCATTACAATCTTAAGTTCTTCAAGCTTAGAGTCAATCATAATCTGTCCTATATATCCTTGTAATCTGCACTTCCACAAAGCAACCTCAGTAACTCTCTTCTTTAAATGGCGCTTAGGATGAACAATAGTATAAAAAAATACTGACTCATGTTCTGAAAAGCTCTCTTCTTTTGTATCTTGACTTTATGAACTAGCGTTGTAAAGGGTGTTTCATTAAGATGGATCAAAGTCAGCAGTAAATAAATCGGTGTTATTCGTGAAAATTTATTTATTTTTCTATTGGATCATGTTATTTAAGTCATGGCAATTATGCGTGAAAAATAATATTGCCCAAATGTCTGCCAAATCTGAAAGAAAAAGAAAAAAATCATTAGATGCTTAAACTTAATTTACTTTTTAGTTATTGAAACACCTTTTACTAGTTTTACAGCTAGGTCTCAAAATTTTACTGTTAAAATTGCTGTGTTAAATTCTGTTCTAATGGTTTCTTTGTTTGCACTTCCTGCCTGTGCAAATCTCCTCCGGCATTTTGACTTCCTCTCAATCTTCAAAAGTTTAAATGCAACATCAATTGTCATCTTCTGGCAAACTGAATTCTGTTCTTTTATTGTCCTTTCTCTTCAATTATGTTTTCAAAGTTTCCTTCACTCTCAGTAAAGACTTCTGTTTTAGTGGTTCTTTTGCTTAGTCTGAGGTGAAAGGATTCAAAAAAGAAAAGCAAAAAAATAAACTGCAAGTCTTTAATTCCTACAGAAACTTGTGAAGAAAGAGAGAAGAAAAGACTAAACCTCAATTGCAGGAAGACAGAATGCATGTTTGTCAATACAAGGAACAGCCCAACATGAAAATTACAAAATTGAGATACAAAGATTTAAGCAAGTACAAAAATTGTAATATCTAGGGAGTTTTAAAAAAAGACAAAATGTGTTACATCGAAACTGAAGACACACTGAATAGCAAATAATATCTTCTAAAAGTTGAGCAAAGTATTAAAAAAAACAAGAAAATGTTTTAGAAACAAACAAAAAAAAAACACTGAACTGTTAAGTAATACAGCAGTGAATACTGGTGAATCTCTTCACAGATGAAGAATAGACCTGAGGCAACAGAAATATGGTTCTACAGAAAGATGCTGAGACTATCATGGAGTGAACATGTGAGCTATGGGTTTAAGAGAAAATGGAAGCAAAAGGGACACTTCTACTTAACAGAGATTGCAGAAAGGGCACATAAGCAAAGTGGGTATGGGAAATTTGATACTCACAAGACATATTGAAGGTAAGATGGACAGAGAAAAACAGCACATAACCTACCTAATGAATTTGTGTAAATGGTTGTGATAGCAAAAAGAAAAAAATTGCCAAGGGCTACAAAGGGCAGGAAATTGGGGAGAGCCATGATTTCCAAAGTCCTGAAGGGGCATGACACATAGATGTTTGTGCTATTGATTCATTATATAAAAGATTAAGACATGCAGACATTAATTCCAAGAAGCAAAATACAGAGCCTGTCTGACTACAGAATATTGAATCGCTTAGGATTTACATGATCTTGTTGATCTAATAAAATCATTAATTTGGAACAGATTCACGTCTATTAACCTGAGGAATTATAGTTCTACTTGTTGAACTTCTCTATTCACAGATTTGGATACTGTAGTGGTTATCAGCATGTCAAGGGGGAACACAATAATTTTGCCATTCACTTTAATACTATGACTTTTATTGAGTTTATTAGAAATTATTTGGTAATAAATAGAATTATTTTCTTTTAATTATTTCTTTAATATTGAAAAAAATATTTTTATGGCTATATTTTGTATTAAAATATACATCAGCATGTACATTTAATTAAAATAGACATCTGTGTCGCTCATGCTAAAATCGGTTTCTGTTTGGAAACAACCCAGAGTCGACAGGAAAAGTGTATATGCCAAAAGTGTTGTCCTTTGTAGTCATTTTATGACTCCTGTATTTAAATTGAATAATAAATTCCTAATAAATTACTCTTGTCTTAATAGTAAGTCTAATAGTAAGTAGAACTCAAAAATGACATCCAGTCAGTTGTTAAATGGAGCAGCTAATGGATTATAAATATTAAAGCCTCCAAAAATTAGCTACTGTCCTTTAATCATCATAGAGAATCATTTTTACCCACCATCAGCAACGCTAATGCTAACCACCAGAAAAGTAATTCATTGCACCTTCTTTGTTAGACGTTTTCTTTTGATATGACGTGGAGTGATCATAATGAATCACTTGCTATATCTGCTGCTAAGACAATCTTTTGTGCTATACAGTGTAACCCAGATATAAGAGAGTTGTCGGGACTGGAGAAGAAGTCTCTTATATCCGGGTTTCTCTTATATCCTGGTTTGGTCTAATTTATATACATTAACACAGGCTCTAATTTGGGACCAGAGAAAATCTCTTATACCCGGGTTTCTTATATCCGGGTTACACTGTACAATTTTTTCTCTTTTAGAATCCATCTTGCCCATTTATTAATTTACTATTGCTGCCATATTTGGTCTAATGCTCTGACTATATATCTTGAGATTCTTGACAATCCAAAGAAAGGTTTATAATTTCTTAACTTGACATCTCAACTTCAGTCATTTTCCCACTGCTGTGACATGGCTTCTCTCTGTCTTTTCTGGAAATATTTTCATAGTAGTTGTTCTAATGAGCTCTCCTCCTTGGTACCTCATTAACTGCATGAATTTAAGCGTACTGTTAGATGGGCTACTAGTTCTCATTATTGTACTGTTGAAATAGTGAGATAAAACTGTAAGTTCTGTTCTCCATAGCTTCTTTTCTCACACGTCTCACCTCGGGAACTTTTTTCTGGTTTCTTGTTTCCCTGTTATCTACAACCTTCAAAAATTTTTAAATGCTATGTCAGTCATTATCTTCTGTCTTTTTGAATCCTGTTCTTTTATTCTTACTATGCCAACAGAATGAACTTATACTCAAAATCAGGAAAAGACAGCTGAAATTCCTTAGACACACAATTAGGAAGAATTAGGAAGGAGGGTTTGGAAAACTTAACCTTCACAGGGCATATTGAAGGCAAGAGAGATAGAAGGAAGTGAGCCACTTACCTGATGAGCTTCTGTGAATGGATGGCTAAACAAGATGACTGGAGCCTTAGCAAAGGGAGAAATCTGCTAAGAGTCACACAAGATAGAATGTTGTGGAGAGCTATGAACACCAATATCCCGAATTGACATGGCAAATAGAAGAAGAATGAAAGCTTCTTATTCTCTTCCACACCCAGTAACTTGCCGTGTCTTAGTGACATTAACACCTTGATTGGGGTGAAATGATTAAAAGAAAAAAAAATAGTATTTTAAATGCACACAGAATTTAGATTTCAGATTTGATCATCTCTCATACTATTCAAAACCATTTAATAATGTAATTTTCTTTCTTAACACAAAAACTGACTGCATACCTGCTTTTTGATGTCTGATCTCTGTCTTCAAGTCAGTCGTTTTTGAATAAACAAAAGATTGTCTTAAAGGATCATAATATATGTCATTTTCTGTTGGATACAAACAGAACTGGGTGGCTCCTTTTGTTTTTTGGTTGTTTTTTTTTTTTTGTGAAACTGCAATCATCATCATCAACAGCAGCAATAAAAGGCCTTGAATTGAAAGGAATATTTTGCTAAAAGCCATTTTGTGAGAAAAGATAGGAAATGAACGAATCAAATCAGTTTCATGCTTTAAAGGAAATTAAATATACTTAACAAATAAATATATCATGAAATGTACATTTCTTTTTGAAAATTCCTTACACATAAATCATGCACGAGATTACAGATTCTTTCATTTGTATGTAAATGCTAAAAACAAGTGTATAAATATGTATACATGTAAAGATATACACATGCACTATATATACATACATATATATATATATATATATATATATATATATATATATATATATATATTACAAGAGAAATTATATTGAAGTTAATGTAAGCAAGCAGGGAAAAAATAAAAATATCGATTTAAATGTTAAGTTACACATATTTCCATGTGCTAGTGTGCAAATGTATCGATATATATGTATATAAATATATTTGCATATGCAAACATATTTGTGTACTGTGCATGCCGGCATATATATATGCATACATATATGTATGATACATGAATAAATATACAGATAAATAAAATTAGATATAACAATAATAAATAATTAAGGTGATAATTAAATACAATACATAGTCATGAATCTGTATCACCCAAAGATAATATTTTACTTACTATATACATTTAAACAGAATGAAACACTTTTACAATTACAGACAAAAATGAAAAATACTGCCAAAGAATAAAATCTCCATACATCTCTCTTTGTGTGTGTGTGAAAAATGTGTATATATATATATATATATATATATATATATATATATATATATATATATATATATATATATATATATTATATATATATATGCATGGTACTTATTAGAAAGCGCTCAATATCAGAGATAAAGCTAACATATTTGGTTGGATTGATGTGAGTTTGTGACCCTGGGTTTCGCGCTTTTGCGATCGTCAGACAAACTCTATATATATATATATATCTTTTGGAAAAAACCAATATTGTATATCAGTTTAAATGTTCTTTCATAAACTATATCTCTGACAAAAAAGTAGGTACATATGCTGGACCACAACGTATTACACTTCATTTGTCGGATACAAGTTTTATTGCACAAAATTTAAAAACACATTCCTGTCTACATTAACAATTCAGGAAAATACTTGTTAATCCCACCAATATACTACACCATGAAAATAATAAACAAAAGCTTCCTCTATATCAAAAGCAACCAACCAACACTCAACAAAATTTTTTATAAGTGTAGCAGCAATGTGTTGAAGTGCATTTGACAAACATTTAATGCCATTTTGCACTTCTACAAATTTCTCATTAGCTCCCATACATAGGGATACTTGTTTTGCAAAAAAATCCATTCCTACAACAGATAAATTTAAAATTTAAAAATAATTATAAAAGAGTGTATTCATACATGTTTTTGAAAATCACTGTCATAATGATAACGCTTACAATAAGTTTGTTTTTGTAATTCAATCCAGAGGAGATCAAAAGTACTTAGGTAGGGAAAAACTACAGTGCCTTCCTTGATGAATTTCATCTTAACATCAAGAAACCGATTAGAAAACTAGAAAGGATTTATGTCTAAATTATCCAATGAAACATATATACAGAGAGAGATAGTATATATTCATGTATCCTCTTTATATAAGTAGTGACAAACTTTTTCTTGATATATTTTTTTTTTAATTAGTTGACATGTGGGAAGAAGAATAATTTTTGGTGGAAATTACAAAAGTTTTGGCTACTCCTGCAACCTTCATCAGTGGTTTTTTTTTTGTTTTTTTTTTTTTTTGAAGAGTGATTTTTTAACTGGGCTAAACTTCAAACTTCTACACTAATGACCTCAGTGCAAGAATCCTCAATTCTTTCATTGTAACAACTGATAAAGATTTTATTTTATTTTCCCTCATATGGGTCGGTCTCTCACTCAGGTCAGATGACACCAACAGCTACTGGACTTTACAAACCTATTTTCCTGAAAAATTTGTTTAAAAGAAAGGTTTATAAAATTAACTTAATTTTTTATTCATAAATTTATAAATATTTACTAAATTATTAATATATGTGAAACAACTATAAGGAAATCCTTATTATAGATCATTTTATAAAGTTTGAATCAAGTGGCAATTAGTCAATGTTTTGCCAACAATTCCAATAAACAATTAAAATAATGTAAATAAATAATCTGGAAAATATATTTTCAAATATGAACCTGAAACTCAGAAAGTAATACAGAATATCAAAAAGAATAAATAAAAAATATAATTAGAATGGAACTTTCACTGGTATTTAAATAAATCCAAATGAAAGATTGCTGTCTTGACTATTCCAATTGACTCTTGTGCTTGGCACAAAAGAGTGTCCAGCAATGTAAAATTCCATGAGTTCGGTTTTCAGCTATTCCAATTCCATGAACTTGTAAGTAGGTTAACTTGTAATATATATGAAAATATACATGCATGTATACATTTAGAATGGTAGACAGCTTAAATATCTTCAGAATATATATTTATTGGGTGTGTGTTTAGAACATTAGTGTTTTGACCATATGATTCATTTTTTAAAGCTCACCATGGTTTAAGGTGACTTCTTCATAATATCTACCTTGGAAGTTGTCAACAGTTGAGCCAGAGGTCATTGGTGACCAAAGGTTCAAAGATACTAACCTTAACTGTTTAACTATTGATCATGCCAGATTATGCGCTCTCTCCCAGAAACTGTAACTAAGTTCCATTCACCATAGTTGCAATAGAAACCACAGATTGGTTTCCTGGTTGTTGAAGATACACAGACGTGCCAGAGTAGGCATCTGCAACAGGGATTAGCTCTAGCAGATGAGCAAACTTGGAAACAATCAGCCATCTATTATCTATATTTATGCTAATGGCATACACTTTAGTGGGTTCCTTGATAAATAAATAGATGTATGCTAGACTCAAGAACACTAACATGTTATCATGCATACATATTTATTAACCTTGTTTTTCTTCATGATTTATGCTGGAAAACAAATGGAAATATTTTGTCATAAAAGATAAAAGGAAAACAACATAAAGACTAAACAAAACATTGTACATGCCAAGACAAAGCTTGCAATTAAATGATATACTGTCATTTATTTATTCAAATGTATTCAAGGAAGAGAATACACACACACATGTGCACTGATATATATATATATATATATATATATATATATATATATATATATATATATATACACCAATTTGTAATTGATAAGGATTATTCCAAGGAGAACTTTTATCCAACAAGAGCTCAATGTAAGTTACGGAGCAACATATAATGATAAATTAAGAAAGCATCTTAAAAATCCATATTGGTTATAATTTATTTCATGAATATTGTTCATCTGTATTTTTTTCTTAAAAATATTAAGTCTGAAGAGATGAATATAACAATATTCATGAAATAGATTATAAATGATATGGATTTTTAAGATGCTTTCTTAATTTATCATTTTGTGTATATATATATATATATATATATAATTACTGAAATGCAACTGTTTGATAATTTGCCACACATCATCAGTGATGTTTTTAGCCAAGGTTCATTAGGGGTTTTGGTTCTTTCAACATCATACCCCCTCTCCATGATGACCCAGTTAATACTGATCAGAATTACTGTTGTCTAAATGTACCAATATTTCTCTCTCTCTCTCTCTCTATATATATATATATATATATCTGTGTAAAAATCCATTGGTATATAATCCAAGTGAATCCTGATATAAAATATTAAAACTTCTCCGCAAAGAGAGCTCAGTGTATTTATTATGACACAGCATATAAATTACATACAATAGGAATTTAAATTTACCTCATAGTTAGGATCATTTCACCTTACAAGTTGTTAAGATTTACTTGCAAGGATTTTCAAACCAATCATGGTAATAAAATAAAATGAAATCAGACCTAAAGCCAATTTTAAAACAAGGGAGAGGAAAGGAAGAAAAACAGAAAAATTTAAAAGAAATAGTGAAATGACAAAGTAGAAAGAGGAAGAAAGCAAGAAAGAAGGTAAAGAAAGAGTAGTAATGTCTAGACATGAGCATATTAGCAGGTGACAGATACATATAGACTTGACCTTGACTTATAGAATAATCACCTCAGTTTTTATCAGGAAAAAAGACATAGGAAATTAGGGAAGATTATTGTTATATTATTAATATATTACTATTAAATAATATTATTATTATATTATACAAATTATTATATTATTATTAAATAATATATAATCATTATACTATATTATTATTATATAATACCATTTTATATATATATATATATATATATATATATATATATATATAAAAGAAAGAGATATAAATATTAATTATTCATATATATATATATAATTATTTATTTGAAAATTATAACATAAATATGTTATAAAATCAGTACAAAAATAACCATTTTGTTTCAACACATCTGGTGTCTTATCAAGTGATGATGTTGAATGTAGAATAAAGGTTTTAAAAGGCTCAAATCAATTAACCACCCCTCGCAAGGGGTGAGCACTCTTTTAAGAATAGTAATTGTTAGTTATTGGAATTTATTCCGTATACACCAATCCTATACTTGTGGGTATATATATATATATATATATATATATATATATATATATATATAAAGAATAAACCTTTTTAAAGGAAAAAAAATACCATTTGAAAAAAGTTTTTAAAAATAGAAATAAATTAAGAGAAATAATTTAGATAAATTAAATAAAATAATAACCATGAAAATAAATAGAAATATTATTAATTATTAAAATATAAGTATAGAGTAATAATGTTAATGAAAAAGTTAAATATAAATCTAAAAACAAATAAAAAAATCTTAAAACAAATAAATGAGAAATAAATTATAAAGAAACCTTACAGTAAGAACACAAAAAGAAGAGTAATAATAATAATAGGGTAATATTAATAGTCATCACAACAGTAATGGTAAATGAGTGAAAAAGAAAAGATTTATAGTAATGGATGAGTAAGGAAAATTTGGGAAGGTTATATGTATGATAGAAAAGAGGAGGAGTAGAAGTAAAAGTTCATGTATTAGGCAATAACAGTTTATGCAAGTTCAATAAAATTTTAGATCAGTTTGAATCCTCTTTGGTGATGACATTTAATTAACTCATTCTTTTGGCTTAATAGTATATTTTGATTATCAAATTTAATTATTCTAATTTTCTCTTGTAAACACAGATTACATCTACATTTAAAATTACTCAGAGTGTGAGTGAAACCCATGATTTTCCTTTCAGTCTGAGGGTTCAGATCTTTCTCTCTCAATTCCTAAAATTTCTTGGAAAGAGCAGTCTAGAATTTTAATTTTGGGTTGGAAAAAGAGTGCCTATGGGTATATAGTCATTGTTTCCATTCACATGCAGATATCCCAATGTAAATATGGTGGTTGATCTTATATTCTTTGGGGTAAATGGTTGCTTTGTAAATTACATTCGGGGCTCTTCATTTTCCTTTGACTGGACAAAGTTCGCTATTTCTACAATTACATGGGGGATCCATACCAGGTATATTGTTGATACCATAGAATTCATTTAGAATAACTTTATTGTGGGAATATATAATTTTATATATATTATTTGTACAGGAATAACTTACTTTGATAGTTTTCCTATTGAAGATTTTACTTAAGGAGTGGTTATTTTGGAATGTTTATTTATAAGCTTTAAAAAACTTGTCTGATGTTAATTTTGGATAACCAACAAAAGGTGGGGTTGAACGATATATTTCTTTTTCTATTTTTATGCTTGCAAGTCATCCACCCAAGTGTTATATATATATATATATATATATAATGATGGACTCTCTCATTGTTTTCAACATATGAGTATCTTTCATTTTTCATGTTTATGTTTCATATGAGACAATTCTGCACAGGATTTACAAATGAGTTCACATGAGGGACATGATAAAGGGTTAACTGTCATATAGGCTGATTTATTAGCCTGAGATTTAGTGTTGGTCCTTAATTTTCTCAGATGGTTGAAACAATTCTTTTATATTTCTTTTATATATATATATATATATATGTGTGTGTGTGTTTTATTTTTTTTAAGAATTTCACCCCAAGCAAGGTGGGATGCCACTAGCATGCAAAGGGTTACAGAGAGGGGGAGTGAGAGTAATGAGGCATGATAGAGGAAAGGATGAAGAGAAGGACAGGGAATAGATCAAGGCATCTGGAGATGTCAATTGAGATTGCATTTGAATAGTTAGAGATTATAGCTATCAAGGAAAAAAGTAATAGGAAGGGGATTCCACAAATGGGAGTTGCAATTCGTGAAGCTATTGGAGTAGAAGAGATGGCTACATTTAACCATTTCGACAGTGAAAGGGTGGGACTGAGATGCATGTTTAAATTCATGCAGACTGTCAACTAGTGAAAGTAGCTCATTGGAGCATTTACCATGAAAGTAATTGTAGAAAAGACAGGGAGGTGATGGCACATATGTGAGAGAGTGACTGTATATGAGATGCCAGATCAGGGGTAATCACTTTGCATATCCATATCTGGATTTTGTCGAGGTCCTTAAGATGAACAGCGGGGATACCAGATCATATATGGCAGCAATATTCCATGCAAAGCCGAATGGTTGATTTATAGATTTGAAGGATGGACTTGGGTGAGAAAACTTTCTGGTGTGATACAGGGAACCAACTTTCCTTGCAGTGAGTGAAGCTATTGATTCAATGTTTTTGTTCAATCTCAGGTCAGAAGACAGTGTAAGACCAAGAACTCGCAACGAGGTGCTCTCATGGAGTTTAACATCAGACATTCTGATGGAAGGCAGGGATGGTTCCCTGTGGTGAGTAATAGAGAGCATATTTTTTTTTTTTTTTATTCTTTTTTTGAGGCATTAAAGTTAACCAGCCAATTCCTGCCCAATTAGAGGTCCTTTACTAGACCAACAGCCAAGTTAGTTTTGTCAGCAATACCAGATTTGCTTTTGAGGCAGGAGTAAATAGTAGTGTCTGCATAGATGTCTACTTGGGAACTGATGACATTGGGAAGATTGTTAATGAAGATAAGGAACAAAACATGGCCCAGGATAGTCTTGGGGAACACCTGTGATCATGGGAAATGAGCTGGAAGAGAATCCGTTAAGGACGACCTTCATTACACAGCTTGAGAGGAATGATCATATTAAGTCAAATAATTGACCTGAAATTCTATATCCTTGAAGCTTAGGAAGGAGGCTGACATGTCAAACCCTATCAAACACTTTAGGGATATCTAGAGCCATGGCACAAGCTTCTCCATTATTAGGAAGAACTTGGTAAAAAATTTCAGTTAATGACATGAACACATCAGCTGTAGAACAGGCAAAGGGGAAACCATATTGCTTGTCAGAGAGCAGATCATGGGATATAAGGTCCTTAACCACTTTGGCATTGATTAAAGCTTCAAAGAGTGGTAGGAAAGATTCATTGAGACAGTAGTTATATAATTTGGAGAGGGCAGGGACCAGTTCAGGAGCACATTTCTTCAGTGGCTGGTCTCTACTGCTAGCCTTATGGGAATCTAATTTAGAGATGATGCCCAATACCAACGACAGAGTTATGTGCAACTCACTCAATAGAGCCTCAGTTGTTCGGGGAAAATTGGGTGTGAGTACACCGGATGAGTCAAGCATTGAGTTGGATGAGAATTTTTGAGCAAAGCACCCAGCCTTATCAGCTGAGAAGGTCAGGAACTGAAATTGGTTGAACAAAAGAGGTATTGTGGGTTTGCTGTTGTCAAGTACACTCTTGCAGAGATGCCAATAATCCTTGGATCTGAATTTGTGAGATGCAATTCATTGTTAGATTTTATAAGCAAATAGTGACTTTGCTTCATTGAGGACATGCTTGCACTCATTACGGGCTGAGACAAAGAGACATCTTTTGCAATCTGACATGTCACTAAGATATGGGTGGAAGAAGTGATTCTTATCGGCAAAAGCAGCTGAGAAAGCAGGAGAGAACCAAGGGGATAAGCATGATTTAACCTTATATTTCCGTGAAAGCCTCGATTTCAGCTTTTACCCAGGAGGAAGTGTTGGAAGTGCATCCTTGAATGAGGAGCTTAAAGAACACTTCCCAGTGGATATCATAAAGGAAATACCAGAATAAGTCCCAGTCTGCTCATTGCTAACTGAAATATGTTTTGTTGGTTGGAGCTTCTTTGCTGGGTGTGGCGTATATATATATATATATATATATATATATATATATATATATATATATATATATATGACCACTTGATGTCCATCCACTTTACACTTTCATTGATGAAGATTTTGTCTCATTTGTTAAAAATAATCATATACATTAACATTAATGGCTGGCCACTCATATTTGAGGAGACCCATGTACTAGGGTAGTTAGCTAATCCCTATTGCAAACGTTTGCTCAGGCACATTTTGTGTTTATTCAACACTTACAGAGCCAACATGTGGCTTATTCTGCAACTATGCTGTGCAGACCTTAGTTACACTTTCTGGGTTACATTTTCTAGTGTGATCAACAATCTAAACAAGGCCAGCACACTGAATCCCTCGGCCACGATGACTTGTGACTTTGTGCTAGCACAGCCATTGATGGCTCCTCAGGGTTCCATCTACCCAATTTCACTCACAAGTCTTGGGTCATCCTGTGGTAGGTTTTTAAGGCACTATCCAAAGGTGCTGCATGCTGGGATCACCTCTTCTATACTGATAACATCAAAAAGTCAACTTCCTGACAAATTGACCATGGTGTGATTCGAACCCAGGTCTCATGGTCAAAAATTGAACATTCTAGTCACTTAGCCATGTACCCATATATTTCAATATGATAATTTAATGAAACTACAACATTCACATTCTCTTCTTTTATACAGGCATTGCTTGAAATTAATTCTACCTTTTGTTTTTACTCAGTTATCACAAGGCTGTATTTTTGTTGGTGGAAGAGAATTTATCTGGGATGAGAATTAGGTGTTTGTTAACTTTGTCACCTTTTCTTTAACTTCTTTCAGTTCTTCAGCTTCTATTTTTAAGATCTTTTTTCTGAACATTCATTTCGCTTCATTTCTCTCCACTTTTAAACTTCCATTCAGACTTTCCCTATTTAAGTCATACAACATTTCTTCTAGGCATTGATATTCAGAGAACTTAAAACAATTACTTTTATTGCATCATTTTATTTACCACATGATGCAAATGACAGTGCATTGTCTAAACAAATTAACCATCAACAGTAATTTTCAATAGCCATCTGGCATCTCAGCTTCAGTCATTTTCCCAGTGTCGTAAGGTTGCCTCTTGGTGCCATTTCTATAAATACTTTCCTGGTAATTGTTCAGAGGAACTCTTCACTAGGGGGGTGTTATTACTAATCTTATTTTCTTTAGTTTCTTGTAAATAGTTTTTGTATTCATATTGGGGCTAGCTTTTAGATTTGTTGTTTTTTTACATCCCCCCCCCCACAGGCAATGAATTGTAAATATGGGGACTAGTTAGTATTTTCATAGAGACAGAGAGGCATTATGGTGGTTGTAGTAAGAAAGGTACGTGTTGTTTTGGTGTAAGGAATATTGTTCGTACGACTGGGTCAGTGTTTGTGGCTAGCTAAGTTATAGTTAAGACAGAAGAAGACCGTTCTTTCCCCAATCCCCTTTTCGGCCATGTGCCACATTTCTGTATAAAACAGAATAAATATATCACTCTTCACTATGGTAACTAGACTTTTTGAATTTAAGCGCAGTACTAGACTAGTGTCAATTTACAGTTGGCTAGATGTAACCATAAATTCTATGCTAACAGTTTATTTTCTTGCACTTCTCACTTGGGAAACTCATTTCCAGCTCTATGTTCCCAGTATTTTCAAACTTGGGCCACATGTAAGCGATGTTTAGAAGATCACCATATTATTCAAATGACTAAGGGCAGTAACCACACATAAATTTACTACATTATGTTGATTTACTTCCCTTTCCACTATATAGCATGACATGAAATTTATGAATAAATAAATACACAACAGTAATAGATTGTTCTACCGGGTTGTGACAGTTCGCAGCTGCTGTTGAACTCTCTGCCAAGGGCAGAGAGGAACCCAGACAAGGCTTTGTTAAAGGGCAAAGTTTTGTCTGGGGAGGCAGACAGACCCTGAACCTGTTTATGCGGGTTCTAAGGGAATATTTTTGGCCAAGCCTCCAGGTTCAGAGAACCCACAGTAAACTCGGCCCTGTGCCACATAAAACCTTCGTGAGGGGGTGTGCTGTTAAATATTAACAGTAATTATTGTTTAGTAAATAATAATCTATTCAACATTGATAAACTATGCAGTGTTATTAATTTTAAACTCCTATTTCTACTAAACCACCAGAAGAGTACACTGATGAAGAGCGGATGTTGGCAATCACACATATTGACAGTATCACATATCAACAACATTGAATGTTGGCAACAACACCTATCAACAACATTGAATGTTGGCAACCACCCATATTGACATCATTGGATATCAATAGTATCAAATATTGGTAACCACTCATATTGACAGCATTGGATATCAATAACATTGAATGTTGGCAACAACCCATATTAAGAGCATTGAATGTTGGCAACCACCCATATTGACATTATCAGATATCAACAGTATCAAATGTTGGTAACCACTCATGTTAACAGCATTGGATATCAACAACATTGAATGTTGGCAACAACCCATATTAAGAGCATTGAATGTTGGCAACCACCCATATTGACATCATTGGATATCAACAGTATCAAATGTTGGTAACCATTCATATTGACAGCATTGGATGTCAACAACATTGAATGTTGGCAACAACCCATATCAACAGCATTGAATGTTGGCAACCATCCATATTGACACCATCAAATATTGGCAACCGGTTATATTGACAGTGTCGGATATTTATAACATTGAATGTTGGCAACAACTTATATCAACAGCTCTGAATGTTGGCCACAACCCAGAAAGACAGCATCAGATATAAACAGCTCTGAATTTTAGCAACAACCCATATCAACAGCACTGAATGTTCGTCTGAACTCAAATCAACATCAAATATAAGCAGAATTGAATATTAGCAATCACTTACCTTAAACAAAAATCTGTTAGTAATATGTCTTTATCTAACTGGTTGGAATATGTGTTTATTGTTATTTGCTTCTATTCAAAATTACCTTTCCTTGTTTTTATTAAATTTAATTGGCAAATGGCTTATGCTATTTAAATCAATTACTGAATCAAATAAATATTGCTTTTAAGCTGTAGTTTTTTTTAGGGCAGGCAAACATATCTATATCAATATACGCATTCTCTTGTGGCAACAAAATAGATATAGCAAGTTAGCTAACAGATTTACTGGTAACAAGAGCAGTCACAGGTATAGAAATTTTACTCTCTGGGTTATGTAATAAGATATGATCAAAAGTGATACCAAGATACAAAAACACTTAAGAATAGTAAAAATGGCTTTCCAGAAACTAAGTAAAGTATTAAGATATAGGAAAAATGTGAATAGAACTTATATTAATATATATTTAATGTTTAAGTGAATTTTTAATCCAAAATTATTTCTTATTACTTTCAATGTTATTTTTAGTGGGTACATATATACATATGCTATCCATTTTATTATGTTTTTTAAAAGTGACTTAGATCAAGAAGCCCTACTAAAGAAAAATGTTCCTCCCAACAGGAATCAAACCTGTATCCTTTTTTTCCATAAGGAGAACCACTTTTTTAGCTTTAGAGTGCTTGAGTGACAGTTGCAAGCTGTCCATCTTCCCAGGCTTCTCACTAGCCTTGTTTATATTTGCATTGTTCCCACACGGGCCACATCTTGCAATATGGCCATGTTAGTCCATTTCATGTATGAGTAACCGGTGTTGTTCTTACAAACATCCCTCTTTATGATACAGCTGCCTGTCTTACTCTACATGACCCCCACCCAACATGGGACCAGAAAGCATTTGAGTTGTGGTCTGTTGCAAGGCTGTCCTTGAATACTCATTGTAACATGCCCCACATCTGTGGGGATAGAGTTTGAGGTGGTTGTGATGATCTCATACTGCAACGTGGGCCCTGGTTTGGTGGTAGTTGATTTGTTTGGTGTTGGCTTCCATCAGCCTCCATCATTGTGGGAATTTCTATCCTCTCTGCACCATCTGTGTACTTCCATTTCCTCTGTTGAGTTACCTGGCTGGTAGTGCATAGGTCGCAGTACCACGTCCCGATCTCAGCCAACAGGTGAGGTCCATCCATTGGGTTGTTGATGTCAGGGTCCAGGCTCTGATGGGTCATCCAATGAATCCAGTATCTGGCGGACAACCTCTGGTGTGGGGTGATAAGGGATGTCAACAACTGGGTTTATCTTCCAGAGGAAGAAGTGGTTACCTAGTTGCTCCCGTTAATGCATACATGATATTGCCTATTGTGTAGTGCCTCCACAACTCTCCCAGTTTTCACCCATTGATGTGGCTTTGGACTATCTTGGTTCTATATCTGAACTGATCCTCCAATCTCAAGCTGCCAAAGTGGGCGACTGTGTGCATTATAACTCTTTTCATTCTTCACATGCCTTTTGGCCATTTGTCCTCAAGAGCTGGGAGATGGTCCTTTATTACATAGCCATATGACATCATCGCCAGAGACATGTCCAGGTCCTGGATGAGTGTATAATGGTGTGTTAATAGGAATCTGTTCACACAGTCATGGCATAGGCAGCCATAGGTATCGATGTTGTCTGCTAATATTTGCTTGGCCGTTTTGGGGGTCAGTTCTGCCTGTCCATTTCTCTGGAAACAGTACACTGATGATGTGCACTTTTTTTATTTCCCAATTACCAAAGAATAGGTGATCCTTCATCAGATAATATCTTTTCTGGGGCACCATATGTGCAGAACCAATTCCGTAGGGTGAACACATGCTGTTCTGGCACCCCCAGATGACATAAGGCCAACTTCTACCTATCCCTGACTTGCATATACCATGTGATGTTTCCCTTGCAGGTGAAAGAAATCTCTCACTGTCTTTTGGAATGGTAATTTGGGATTCAACAATGGTGTCAAGGGTTCCTGAGGCTGTGATGGTCCATCACATTCCTTTTTTTACATTGTTCTCTCATCTTTGGTATACTTGTATCTAGCCCTGTCTAAAATAATAATTGTCTGTCTTTTGCCAGCATGCCATTAATGTACTGACATGTGGAATTGAGCAACTCAAGTACTTCTCCCCATAGTTTTTTGGATATGAGTATCTTGTTGTCCATTATCATCAATCCTTCCAGAGAGTATAATGCTTTTCTCATCGGCCAAATTTGGTGGATTATCTCTGGTAGTTCATACCAAGACTTGGGGAATCACTTCTGTATGTGTTCCACTATTAACTGACATTCCTTGCATGTAGCTGCCACAACCACAATCCTGTCCCACATAATTGTCCTTAACTTTGGATCTTGTTCATCGGTGGAATTAAATGATGCCTTTATAGCACTGTTGATCATCTGTGCTAAATCCTTACTAGTTGTACCACCTTGTCTTGGCACTGCAGGGTACTCTGATGTGCAGCCCAGTGCAGCATTGATTTTGCCATGGAGGTGCTTTATATGGAGCTTAATACATTAATGAGCATTCCTTGAGGATGAATAGCCATGGGTTTTTATATCATCCAGAACCTTGTCTGAGAAAATTACTATTAGGTGCCTGTGGTCCACCATCACTAGTCGCTTCGAACATCCCAATCCGAACACTTGACGCAACCCTAATCTGTATACTAGCACTAGTGCCTTCTCCTCCACCAGTGCATAGCATGACTTGGTGTCATTGGTGAATCAGGATCCAGCTAGAATTAGCTTCCAGTGGTCTTCATCGCAAAACAGTCCCACTTAAATGCCACAGTTATAGTACTTCTGGAAGAGAAAATAACCTACTCCCACTCTGCTAAAGTCTGTAGACAGATACATCAGCCTACTGACTTTGAATGTCTTCACACCATCTTTGATTTCTCATGCAATTCTTTGTTTTGATTCATTGAATATTTGGTCAAGTGTATTGTTCCAGTAGAACTTTTTGTCCTTTATTTGTAGTAATTCCCAGAAAAGGGCCATTATCTCAGCTTTGGAGAATGTTTATAAAACTTGGTTCAAAAGTCTAAACTAGGATCTGACATTGGTGATGTTTTTTGATTGCAGAAACTGCAGGATTGCATCCATCATCCTCTTTTATCCCATCCTCCATTATATGGAACTGTCAAAATCTACTTCCTTTTCTATAAAGGGAAATTTCTTCAGGTTGAAAACAATGCCATTGTTGCTGCAATGAGTAATATAGTCCATCATGTGCCAAAATGATGCTTCTATGGAATCAT
The DNA here is from genome assembly GCA_903632075.3 of Acanthosepion pharaonis. Lineage (NCBI taxonomy): Eukaryota > Metazoa > Mollusca > Cephalopoda > Sepiida > Sepiidae > Acanthosepion > Acanthosepion pharaonis. Next base: position 77,430 of record CAHIKZ030000633.1, read on the forward strand.
CCCAAAGTATGTTATCATTGATACATTGGGTTTTTTGGACAATATCGATTGTTATATCATCAAATCGATGAATATATACATCTTCTGACACATGGAATCCCTGTGGGGCCCACAAATATTGATATCTACCCCAATCTGTGATAAACGTAGTTGTGTCACAAGCAGATGGGGAGAGGGGTAGGCTATTGTGCCCATTCCATGCATGCAGGACAGTTTTCTTCATATGAGCTGGCACCATTGAGGCCTGATTAAATGGGGTATGATGGGTCTCCCTCATGGTAGCAGCACTGAGCTTCTGCAAGTCTAACATGTGCCTGGGTCAACTGTCCTTTTTTTGGTACAACCACCATCCTAGAGCACCAAGTTGTGTGTGTACCCACTGGCACTGGTTTGGTAATGCCCAGACATCCCGGTCGATGCCCTGTTTAACCCTTCTTTTTTATTGATGTAGAACTGGGATTGGGGTGTGGGCCACTGTTGGTGTTGATCCTTGAATGAAGGTGATGTTCAAGGGTTTTCCCTTCATATTCTGTAGTGTTTGGTGCAGACTTATGTTGAATGTGCTGGATCCAAAATGGTCCAGTATCCATTTCTCCAGTCGTGGTCTATTGCTTTCCAGAAGTGTTATTGAGATGTCTGCCAGGTGAAGTGGGATGGCCATTCTTTGAGGGAAGTCACACAGGGCTTTTCCATTGTTGCTGCTTGCCATGTTCTGCTGTGATTTTGAGGTTGGAATGTTGGGAGGTAGTAGACTTAGATTCTTCAGACGGATTTGGATGGGTAAAATCCGGATGTGTTCTCCAACATATATATGATTTTTGCATGTTTCTGATGAACCAACTCTGATATATGCAAATATTACACATTTTATGTACAACTGATTCTCTGTGATGCCCTGGATTCGATAACTGGTCAGCACTAGGTATTCATCTGAGCATCTAAAAACTTTCTGTATCTCCGGACTGCTGCCCCAGTATCAGCTACCACAGCAATTTGGTATGTGCGAAGGCTTGTCAGTCCTATGGAGGTCTACCCAAATTCAACATGGGTTTCCGGAATCATATTACTTCTATTGTCAAGGATTGTGATGGGTCTGGTGGTTCCCCTCAGAACTTGCTTCCATTCCAGATGAGGTGAGGCACAGCCTCTGGTTCTGCCAGGTTGACTTTACCCCTCTATTTACTTTGTCTGAATTGTCAGACCATCCTGCTGGGATCCTCTGTGTGCCCTTTAGTGGTGAGAGCATGAGATTCCTGTTTTCTTGTGTTCATTGTCAATCTGTTGGCCACTGGACAGCCCTTCTGATCCATTGGTCCATTGGGATGTGAAGTCCTTCTACACCCTCTGTAGAGCTTGGCATATTGTAGGCTCAGGGAGGTCTGGACTTTCTGCAAATGTCATTCATGATCTGACCTTTGCACATTGGATAACATAACAGGGTATATAGTGCTGTGAAGAAAAGTAGTTCAGCAAGTTGTTGCATAAGCTGCAAATATTGTTGGTCCATTGTTGTCAATTTAAATATTGGTATTTTTTGCAATTCTAAAAAAAAGATCCTATCGGTGATGCAATGTAGAGTGCTTGAGTGACAGTTCATTCTGTTCATCTTCCTAGGCTACCTGCTAGCCTTGTTTATATTTGCATTGTTGCCTTGCACATAACCAGGTTATTCCATTTCCTGAATGGGTTACCGTTGTTCTTACAGATGCCCTTCTGTATGATATGTCCTACTCTACAATAGCCAATGCATGCTGTTGTCAATTTGGCCACATTAGGCCATCTTGATAAATTTAAGGAAACATGCACCGCTCAATGCTTAGCTGTAAATGTAAATTTAAAAATTTCATATCTGAACACATAACCTTATTTAGCTTTCTATCACTTTTGTTTTTATTTTCATTATAATGAGGCACCATGTTATGTCTAACAAATTTGGCTCTTGTGATTACTCCCAGCTCTGTAATAATGTATTAAATAAGAATAAGTTTTCTATTCCTCCTCTCTTTTTGAGGTGTTAACATCTTCTGCTGATAAAGCTGAATGCTTAACCCATAAATTCTCCTTAAACTCTGCTAGTGACTCATTAGGAGTATCCTTGCCTAATTTCTCACTTCGAACGGAGTCTCTATTGACTGATATACATATAACACTTTCTATGGTTTCTTTTATCATCTCTAATCTGAACCTCCACAAAGTATGTGAACCTGATGCTATCTCTGTAATAGTCATTAATAAGTGTGCTCTCTAAACTGTATAATAAATACTTTGCTGCTTCTTGTTTCCCTGCCTGTTGAAAATTGTCATCTGTTGTTCCAGTTTTTAAGAACCGTCCAAACCCTTCAATCTATTGGTCTATTAGCCTTCTACCACTTTTTGGGAAAGTACTAGAGACCCTAATCAATGCTGAATTGATTAAGAATCTCACATCACTGGACCTTGTTTCAGACAAGCAATATGACTTTGGTTTCTCCAGGTCAACTGCTGATGTATTTATGATAATTTGTGGAAAGTCTATCAAGCTCTAGATAAGAACAGTGAGGCTTGGACTGTAGCTTTGGACATCTCAAAAGCTTTCAATAGGGTTTGGCATACAGGTCTTCTTCACAAGTTTAAAAATTATAGTGTTTCTGGAAAAATTTTTGAATTAATCCAGTCTTCCTTGTCAAATCATGAAATGAAAGTTATCCTGAATGACCTCTCATTCTGACCCTTTTATACTAATGCAGGTGTCCTCCAAGCCTCTATATTAGGTTTTAATTTGTTTTTAATTTTCATTAATGACCTTTCCAATGGCATCAGCTAGGTATCTATCCTGATGACACAACAATTTACTCCTGTCTCGATCGTAAGTCAGATTGCCTTGATAGGGTCAAATTGGTGACTCAAATACGACGTTCAGTCTGTTGTTAACTGGGGCAAATTTTAACACCTCCAAAACTAAGTTGTTCTCTATTAATCATCTGAGAGACCCCTTTTTGCTTTCCATCAGTATGGTCGATGCTAACCTCTAGGAGAGTGAATTGTTGCATGCACTTGGAGTAACGTTTTAAACTGACATGAAGTGGAAAGACTATATTGAATCCATTGCTGGGTCAGCTGATAAGAAAATCCACTCTGTTGTTTCTCTCCAGAATCTATCATATATATCTATAAGTCTGTCATTTGTCCATGCTTAGAATATTAATACCACATATGGTCTGGTGCTATATATCTAGAGATCTCTATCTATAAAAGGCAGGATGTGTGTGTGTGTGTGTGTGTGTGTGTGTGTGTGTAACAAATGCATGGCCGCAATTTTTGACGGATTTGCACCAAAATTTACATGCACATGCTCCAAGTTAGCGGGAAGGCCAAGACAATCTTTGCATTTCCCAACTCCCATCTATAGTGGAAATAATTGATTTTTTTCATGCTTCTACGGCAGTTTTCTACTGACCAGAGTGAGAGCCAATAGCTGGCTGTGACGAATAGGCAGGAAGATTCCATTGGCCAGCATGAGAGCCAACAGCTGACTGACATGAATGTTAACTAGCATGCTAGCATGCAAAAAAAATCGATAGTTGTATTTGTCACAAGTGGGAAAAATTTAAATCTGCATGGCATTTTACTCCAATTGTCTCATTCACTTGCTTAAACTCAACGTTGATTCTGATTCCGCAGAACTGGGTTGGGTGTGAAAAAGTATTTGTTGTTAACATTCTTTTTTCATTCAGTTTTTCCAGTTACGAGTCCTTTTTTAAAGCTGATCATTTTGTGTTCATTTTGTTTTCGTAACAGATTTAATATTTAGTATAGAGCTTAGAAAAAATTTGCAGTGTGGGATAGGCAAGAAGTAAGGCATATAGCAACATCAGCACAAGGAAGGGCAAAAATATTTTAATTCAAGTGATAGCAATTGCTGTATGAGTCATACGATTTTTGAATCAAGGACGGGCAATGCCGGGCCATGCTGCTAGTGCTTGATAAAATCAAAAGAATCTTGTATATTGGCTTCAGTCACTTACCCACCACCATAAAGTTGCCTCCTTGTGCCTTTTCTATATATAATAAATGGTAATTTTTCTTTTTAGCTTTTTGCTTTAGTATCTAGACTTTATGAATATAAGTGCAGTACTAGACTGATAACTAGGTCTCATTGATATATAGTTGAGTTGGCGAGATGTAACCATAAAATCTATGCTAAAAGTTTCTTTTCTTGCATTTCTTGCTCATGAAACTCACTTCCGGCTCCATGCTTTCCAGCCAACTTTAATCTTCCAAAATTGAAATGCAATGTCAATCACTATCTATTTCCTCCGAATTTCTTTTCTTCTGTATTTGCTCCTTAGTGGTGTTTCTGTTTTATAATTTTTCAACACTGGGTAACCCTATTGTGTCTCAGTGGCTTTAATGCCTTGCTTAAAAAACTTGATTAAAAAAAATGACATTACATTTTGTCATACAGTTCTCTACTGTATGTATGATAGATTTGTATATGAAATCTTTTATACTAATATACATCCACGGCACTCTAAAAGTGCTGGCAGGATTCACCAACCCCCAACACACACTTTTGCTTGAACTGAAAAGTAATATTAAATTTGTCTTATTGGTCTCAATTTATGACAGTGCTATTGAGCTAAGCTGTCTGATTTGTCTAAAATCATTACTGCCATAAATTATAAAATTTCATTTTTAGTTACTTTTTTTGTTTGAAATATTAGCTTCTAAAACTTTTATATAAATCTTATATATGGCAAAGATCTATAGTGAAAAGTAAAAATAAAAAAAATGGCTATTTATAATCAAAGCAGAAGTAAATAGGATAATCAGTCTAAAACCTATTGATTTTATGAGAGGTTCAGATGATAAAAAATATATCCATCCTATCTCAAATCAACCATCAGCCACAGTTGATGCTCTCAGAAAAATCTGGGAAAATTCACAGGTGTTCCTTCATTAAATTTATTGCTAAATCCCAAATATTATGTCTCTATCTTTCTATTTAGCCCATAGCTGTGGGGAGAAGGGATGCATTCATATCTTTCCCAAGGGTATGTGTACAAAAGTGAATGTAATGAATTCAACGAGAATTTGAACTTGGTTTATAGATTCCCAATTGGAGCAGCTATACATTACACCACCTGCACATCTCACATCAGAAATGATATTTTATTTTCAGGTGAATATGTTTAATTCCGAGTCCATTTTATGTCAGGAAATTAATTTCTATAACAATGCAGTTAAATTAAAATTCAAGGCTTAAAACATTAAACATGAATTCCATTTTGTCTCGGTAATGTGGATTGGAGATATAAATGTCAAACAGGTGCAGAAATTTCAGTATCTGGAAAGTATTTTAACAGAGGATGGAAAATGTGACACTGAGATTGAAATACACATTGGGCTTGCAAAAGAATCATTCCAACAGCTAAGCAAGGTACTGAAAAACAGAAAAAAAATTGTCAGAAGCAAAGAAAAGAGTACTGGATTGCTGTCTGTTAGCCATCCCCTTAACTATCAGTCCCCTTAACTATCAGTCCCCTTAACTATCGGTCCCCTTTTATGGCAGTGAATGCTGGACAATTTTCTTTCATTTGATGAGGCAGCTTGTGATAGGGTTCTACAAAAGAATAATGAGAATACCATGAATACCTGAGACAGAGCATGTGAGCAATGAGGAATTTTTTAGGAAAATGGGAACGAAAGCACACCTATATTAAGAATCTGAGATAGTTGAATTTTTAGGATATAATGATGAAAGATTTTGTAGAATTCAACACTCACAGGACATATTGAATGTAAGAGGGACAGAGGAAATCAACATGTACCCTAATATGCTTGTGTAAATGCATGGTTGAATAGTGATGGGGAAGGATAGTTAGGGGACAAAGCCAAAACATTAATGTGAAAACTTGAGTCATGTTCTTAAATAATCTTTTCAGATTGAGTCTTTCAAATGGACTTCATGCATGGCTCCAAACAAATTTAGAAACTACTTTCTTAAATCATTGTTTACAAATGACTTTGAGTCAGTGAAGCCCCCTATGGGTATTGATGTTTGGTGTATATGATATAAAAATAACTGTTTTTTTTTTCCACTGTTTTCAAATTCATGAGCCTATGTGAAAATTTATTTTAACCAACAGAAAAAGGGATTGGCTCTGGGCTGAAGAAAAGACCAAGGCAAAGTTTAATGAGCCTACGTGAAAAATGATTTTGACCAATGAAAAAAGGAGCAGCTTACCAACTGAGAAATAAGTAAAAAGCCGTTGAAAATTTTGCTTTTTGATATAAATAGGCAGAGAAAGTTGAATCAAGAGTGATTGAGAGATAAAGCAGAAAGAAGCAGGAGGCGGAAAAGTCTAACATTTGAATAACACCACTGTCAAATTATACGCTGATACATTATCAGTCTCTAATGAGAGCAGGGCAGTTTCAAAGAACTCTATTCAACTTCAAAGCTAAGTACCTTAACATATAGCTTTTCATTTATGTTGAATACAACCGTATAACTTTTATGTGAAAAACAAACTCTCTCAATTTGTTTTAAACTTTTTGGACTATTACTTTGTGTTTGATGAATTAATATGAACATTTTCTCTTCTTGACAATTCATCAAAACTATAATCTTTAAATATTTGATTCTTTTTCCTGAAACAAGCTACTGACAACTTTAAATGTGTAAATTTGTAAATAAATTTCTTTGTTAAATATAACTCGTGTTTCTTTGTCATTACTCCTCAATATTTCAGATGAATACCACACTTTTTTGAACCCTGTGGACTAGTACTACAGAATCAAAAACAAAGAAATGTACCAGATAACAGAACCTGCATCACTTGAGAACAGCAGCTACAACTAAAATGGATATCATATGTAATTCGAAGAGGAAACAATGACATAATCAAGATGTTGACACTCTTTCAAATAAAAGGTTAGGAAGGAAACCCCCATCAATACTGGATAGATTGAAAACAGATACTGGACATGAGAAGATTATTTTCCTAAAAATTTATTTTAAGAGAAAGATTTTTAAAATTTCAACTGAAAGTAGTACAAGCTACTCGGTCAAGGAAACAACTAATGTTACCATTAGCATTGTATGGCAGTGAATGCTGGACAATCTTCCTATGGATGAGGAGAAAATTAACAAAAGTGTGATTTTACTGAAGGATACTGAAAATCTCATGGACAGAGCAAATAAACAATGTCTTAAATTCTTAAAGAAAATGGCAACGGAAAGAACGTTTATACTCAGAATCAGGAAAAGACAGCTAACATTTCTTGCACACCTAATAAAGAAGGAGGGCTTGAAAAACTTATCCCTCACAAGGCATACAAGAGAGATAAAGGAAAGCAGCAAGCCACTTACCTGAAAAGCTTGTCTGAATGGATGGTGAAATGTGGAGCAGAGACTTTAGTAAAGCAAAAAAAAAAACGTTAAGGGCCACAAGGGGTAGGGAGTTGTGGAGAGCAATAATTGTTTATGTCATGAAAGTATGCAACATCAAAGAAGAAGAATGTAGACTTCATTCCTGTATAATGAAATTCTTCTTCTGATGACAATAAATCACCAGCAAACATGTCAGAATTGTCTTACATATTTCCAACTCCATCAGATTCTTATTCAAATTTACTCATCAGATTATTTGTGTGCTGTAAAAATATATGTGCTTCAAAAACCAAGCCATCTACTCAAATATATTCCTTTTTTATAGTAAGGTTCACTTAATACAAGACCCAAGAGCCGTTCGAGGTAGAGGATTACATTAAGGAGTAGTTTATATGGATAGGAGGGGAAGATAATAGTTGACACTAGACTTGTACAGGTTAGGATTGTAGTGATTGAGAAAACATCCTCTTGGGAGTCTGTTCCACAGAGCAGTGGTTCATGAGAAGAAGCTGTTTGAGTGGAACTTACTTCTCGCTAATGGAATACAGATGGAATGTCAGTGGTTTGCTACAATCTAAGTTGCATGGCAGGTCCTAACCGTCAACGTTAGACCTGGTGAAACCAAGGAAGGTAGTTCATTCACGCACTTTCCATGGAAGTAGAGATAGAGCAGTGAGAGACTCACCACATTCCACCTGTAATTGAGACGTTGGAAGGTGGAAAATAATTCTTCTAAGTGTATCCAATAAACATTTAATCTAACAAGAAGTAATTTTGGATTAAATATGAAATCCCTTAATTCGTTAGGAATTACTTTGTTTATGTTTTGGATACAAAAATAAAGTTAGCACATAGGAACTTTTGAGAAGATATGGGCTTTTGAGAAAATCTGAAGGTGTACATGGGCATTCCTTAAAAGGGTGATTATACCTTTTTGATTTTTGAAGCTGTCTATATCTGAGCAGTCTAATGTTAATGGTAATATTTCTCATTTCCCTATAAGGAAACATTTTATATTCATTGACCAAGCAGCCAGTAATGCTTTAGGTGAAAATTTATAAAATTTTTCTCTTAAAACAGTTTTTCTGGGAAATAGGTTTTTCAATTCCAGCTGTTATTTCTCATTCCCATGTAATTTTTTTTTTAATCATTTCTTTCCAAGCAAAGCAGAAATGCTACCAGTTACAGGGAGTGAAAGTGAGAGAAAAGACCGAGTATAGGGAGGATTGAGGAAAGGAGAAAAGATGAACGACATCCAACAAGAGAGAAGAAGGGTTAATGAGGGTTTCCTTCATAACCTTCAAATTAAAGTAGTGTGTAGTTGGGTCAAGACAATAGAAATTATGCATGCATGCATGCACACACACACACACACACACAATATATATATATATATATATATATATATATATATATATATATATATATATATATATATATATATATATATAATGGCAGGCCACTGGTATTTGAGGATACATGTCTTACTAGGGTAGCTAGCCAATCCCTATTGCAGATGCTCACTTACATATTTCTCAACACCCACAGAGCCCACCTGTGGTTTATACTGCAACTATGCTGAGCAGACCTTAGTTACAGTTTCTGGGAGAGAGCGTGTTATCTAGTGTGTTTAACAATTTGAACAAAGCCAGCACACTTAAGCCCTCAGCCACGATGACTTGTGGATTCATGCTAGAACAGCTATCAATAGCCCCCCAAGAGTTCCATCTACGCAATTTCACTCACAAGGCTTGGGTCAACCCGTCATATGGTTTTCAGACAATTTCCAAAGGTGCTGCACACTGAGATCAACCTTGATCCAGTCTGACGATATCAGGAAGTCTCATTCCTGACAAATCGACCATGTTGAGATTTGAACCCAGGTCTCATGATCAGAAATAGCAATAATAACAATTGAGTATTTCTGGAAGATATTTTTGAGGTTTTTTTAATTAACATGCTTGATATTAAGAAATAAAGCATTAATAATAAGATGAAGACAGCAAAAGTTAAATAAATTTGTTCACTTTTCTATTAAAACTCTCACCAAACACAAACATGCACAGGGGTATGCTGAAAGGTTTTTGGCCCAGTCAAAAAAAAAAAACCTTTAAAAAAAAGCTGATGTTTGGCCCGATTAGATTTTGTGAAGTGGGTTGGGTCATAAACTTTTCAGCACCCTCTCATATCTATATATAATTATATGAAACTTTTCAAAAGCTCATAAAAGTAATAAAAATGTACACTGAAACTGATTTAATAGACTCTAGATACTCTTAAATGAGGTTTAATTACAGAAGTCCATTGGAGTTTAGTACTATCTTGGGAAACGGTAATGTTTGTAGACTAAACAGTTTTATGTTATAGGATAAAATTGACAGTATATCTGAGCCAGAAATAAAATAAATACATAGATATATGTGTGTGTGTGTGTATGTGTTCATGCATGTATATAGATTGGAAACATTGATATTTGCACAACTTGCCACGTCTGTGGCATAAGGCCAAATTTATTGGGTACTCAGTGAACATCTAATTTATAACAATGATCTGTGAAATAAATTTGCTGGCTGCTGCTCTGTAGCAAGGTGCCATGCATATAATAAAGCAGATCTATGAGAAAAGGATATATAGAAGTGTTTCTATACATATGTATATACATATGCACACATACATACACATGTAATCATAAATATCAGACATGTATTGCACATATGTATTTGGAAAGAGATAGATATTTATAGCTAAATAAACATTTCTCATTCTTTTTGTCATTTTGTACATATATGTATATATATACACACACATTCAAATAATGTGTATTTAGGCAGCAAGAATTCATTTAAACAAGTTTTCTTGAACAATAGTGACAAGGTCTATTTTTTAAAGTTTTTCCAACATCCAACTAAGTCGTTTTATGACATTGGTAAACTTTCCAAAGATCATTTTTGCTTTTTTGAATCCAAGTACTTTTGACTGTTCCTATAGTTGTCATCAAGAATTGCATGTTCAGTTTGTTTATGGAAATGTCTTTGGTTAATTCAGCATTCCCTCATTTGCTGGAACTAATTTAAGTCACTTAAAGGTAACGCCATTTACTATGGTCAAACTGAATTTTATGTAATTTTTTTTAAAATACACATTGCAATATTTTTATTACTTAAATGTTATTTTCAGCGGTAACTAGAATTTGAGTAGATGCTTTGTTTATTTATTAAACAGTATATTCATTTATTTTTGCCTACCAGCCTGAATATTTAATTGCAAAAAAAAAATGTTATTTTCAGTGGATACTGATATTTGAGTAAACGCTCTATTCATGTATTAATCAGTATATTTATTTTTTTTGTTGACTGATCTGAATATTTAAGAAATCTTATTGCAGAAAAATATGCCCTCACCAGCAGGATTCAAACCTGTGTTCCCCTGTGGAAAGCGACATTAGATCTGATGTAGTTTAACCTCTCAGTTACAGTGTCCATCAATGACCAATCAAAGTTGAATAATGCCTTTAAACACTGATTTTTCTCTGACTCTTGAAATCACCATATCAGTTCAGTTTCATATCCTGTAAACAAAGCAATTTATAAAGAACTAAATGGATATTCTATTTATTAATCTGACAAATTTTTGTTACTTAAACATTTTCAGTAGATACACATATTTGAATAAACACTATATTTATTAAACAGTATATTTATTTATTTTCATCTACTCAAATAGGATTATCCACTGAAAATAGCATTTATATAATAAAAATCTCCCTCAGATTAATAAATAAAAAACTCCACATTTCAATATATGATCTGCAATGGAGAAAGTGACTCTGTTTAATGTTGGCTTCCAGAATTTTTCTTTAAGCTTTTCTTTAGTGTTATCTATTGTATATATACAAATGTATGCATGCATTTGTGAGACCTTAAAACCTGGTTGATTTGTCAGAGAGGTGACTTCTTGATGTTATCATGCTGGGAAGGCAATTCCAGCATGCGGTACCCTTTGAAATTTCTTGAAAACCATGTCACAAGTTCACCCAAGCCTTTTTGAGAGAAATTGGGCAGATGAAACTTTTTGAAAGCTGATGATGATTGTGCTAGCATAAAGTGACATGTCATCATGACTGAGAGGGATTGAGTATACTGGATTTGTTCAAGCTGTTGATCATGTCAGATTATGCGCTCAGTCCCAGAAACTGTAGTTAAGGCCTGCTAGGCATAATTGCAGTATGAAACAGGTGGGCTTTTAGGTGTTGGACAAAAAAAAATGTGACTGAGCAGATATCTGCAACAGGGATTGGATAGCTGCCCTAAAAGATGAGTTTTCAGTCATTATGCATATATTTTAATTTTTGATGTTCACCTTGTACAATGCCCAGGAGCCACTCAAATTAGAGGATTGCACAAAGTAAAAGGTAGAGTTTAAGGGGATATGTGGGAAAGATAACAGTTGACCTAAAACTTGATCAGGCCAAGATTGTAGCGATCAGAGAATCATCATTTGAGGAGTCAGTTCAACAAAGAAGCCCTTCATGGAAGGAAGTTACTCAAGTAAAACATGTCTGACCAGTGGAATACAAAGGGAATGAGGGTTGTTCATATCAATCTGATTGGCATGGTGGCTCTTCACTATGAAGATTAGAACTGGTGAAACTAAGGAATGTAGTTCATCTGAACACTTTCATTGCAAATAGTGATAGATCAGCAAGAGGCTTGTGATGTTTCATCTGTAGGAAAGAGTTTGATAGGGGGGAAAATAATTTATCACCTGTAAAGCTGTGTAAATGATTTTAATCTTTATAGAGATTGGAAAGTATAGAGTGTGCAGGTCCTGCCCATACATGTCTACAGTACTCCATTTTCAGCCTGATCTGGCTCTAATAAAGGTAACAGATAGCAGGAGTTGTCAGGTACCTACTTGAGCACGGCAGAGATTTTATATAGAAGTTCCACTTGAGGTCTGAGTTCAGCTTAAGTCACATGGTCACCCTGAGTGAGCACTCGTTTATCACAATAGTTGGAGTATTTTGAAAATGTCCTTTTAGACATACCAAAAGAACTGCAGCATTTTTGATGGCCTTTAACACAGGAGGATTAAAAGGTAGATAACAGATGCTCAGAAACTTCACGGATTTGCTTTTTATAACAAACTTTGATCTCATGAAAACATTTGCTGGAACTATAATGCATGCACACTGAAAATCACATGGAAAATGTGACACTAAAATGTACACAGGAACAGCAAAAGATGCCTTCCAAAAGCTAATCACAGTAAAGTATTAAGAAACAAGAAAATTTTGTTTAAAAACAAAGAAAAGAATATTAAACTACTATGTAATATCAGTCCTCCTATATGGCAGTGAATGATGGACAATCTCATCACAGATGAAGAAGAGACTTGATGTAACAGAAATATTGTTCTATAAAACAATGCTGTGAATATCATAAACAGAACATAGGTGCAATGATAAAGTTTTAGTGAAAATGGAAACAGAAAGAACACTTATTATTCAAATCAGAAAGAGAGAGTTGACATTTCTTAGGTATTTAATGAGGAAAGAGGGATTGGAGAATTTGACACTTATACTAAGAAAAGGCTAATTGAAATTTCTAGAACACATACTGAGAAATGATGGCTTGGTGAATTTGACACTCACAGGATATACTGAAGTAAAGAGGGACAGTGGAAAGCAGTAAGTAACCTACCTAACGAGCTTGTGTTGATGGTTGGCAGAACAGGGTTTAAGAGGAATAGCAAAAAGACAAACCTTACTAAAAGCTACAAAGATAGGCATTTGTGGAAAACCATGATCACCTATGTCCTGAAGAGACATAACACATATTAGAAAAAAATTAAGTTGGTGTCAATTGTAAAAAGTTACTTGATTCCTAAAATAATCTTTCAACATCAACATCATACTGAAGACAAAAGTTAGTTAAGGATGGACAATTACATTTGAGTGTTCTAGGGGAGATCATTTTGCCAATAAAAGTGCTGGAAAAATTCTATTTGACATCAAGTAAGAATCATTAATTAATAAAAAAGAAGTTTTAGATTATTTTTTTTTAATCATTTTATTCCAAGCATTGAAATAAAGCCACTAAGATGCAATGGGTTACTGAGTAGGAAAGAATATGAGAAAAATAAAACATTATTAAAGAGAGAGAACAATAAAAGAACAGGAATTAAGAAGATGGAAGATTACAATTGACATTGCATTTACATTTTTGAAGAACAAAGTTAACTGGAAGGCAAGAAGCCAGAATAGAATTCCATCTACAAGAAGTGCAAGAGAAGAAACTGTTACCATGGAATTTATGGTTACAAACAGCCATTTCTGTGGCGAATAAAGAAAACAGCAACCAGCGAGTAAATTCAAGCTCTCCCAACTGGTATTTCAACCTCAAGTCGTTCCTTCTTGAGTTCTGTCTCAAAATCGCACTAACAGACTGTTCTAGTCGCCAACCGTGAACATCACTCAAAGAACTCCCTGCACTGAGAAAAAGTAGTTGCTTTTATATTTGTCCATATACCCATAATCCCTTGCATCTTCATGTGATCCCATAATTCATTGCGTCCATGTCCCATAATGCATTGCATCTTTATTGCATAAAAATGCAATGCAAATTCCCCCTCATTCTTTTACGTTATCTGGCTGAGGATGGATTACGGCAGAGCGGTAAGTGCTTTTTTCTCCCTCATTTCAACTGCAGTAGCTTTACATGCTAAGCAAATACGGGCTCTTTTTTGGCGGGGACAAGGCAAGTCGCAACCAGTTGTGCTCGTCCCAGGTTCTGTCTCATCATGACTACCATAATTTCACATGTAAGATGATGAGCCCTTGCCTTTGATTTAGTACTGTGCTTATATTTATAAAGTCTAGATACCAAAGAGGAAAGCTCATGAGAACAATTAACATGAAAATATTTACAGAAAAGTCACAGAGAAGCTATGTTATAATACAGATATAAGGCTGAAAAGAAAGATAGTCTAAATTAAGGTGAGGAAACTGGTCTAAATGTTCAGGAATATCGGTTGATATAATTTAGTAGATGCATTTCAGTAAGAATGAATATACATAAAATTATCAACAATGTATTATTGCCTGAGCAGATTGTTTGTTTGTTTGTTTGGGTTTTATGGCATATCAACCACTGTGGGTTATTTAATGCCAAATCCACTTTATATATATATATATGCCAAATATATGAATTTTAAATGCCTATTTTGTATGGAACATTTTTAGCAAACTAGAGCTTATTTGCTTGCACACTGCAAAATAATCCTAGGTATTTTTGTTTAAGTCAAGAATTTTCATTTGATAAGGACAATTTACTTGCAAAATTGATAAGAGACCAATTCTTTTTAGAAAATCCAATATATTTTTTGGTTCAGTTTTTGCAAATAATTTCTTCATGTTCTTAGTGTTATAGAAATTTCTACGGATATGTGTGAGATTTGTACATTCTATTAGTATATGTTTTACAGTGTATTGTTTTCCACAGGAACATTTAAGAGTAGGTTCTTGTTTTAGTATGAAAGAGTGAGTCAGTTTTGTGTGTCCAATGCGTAGTCGGGCAATGGTGGTTTGTTCTTTTCTTGTTTTAAGATTCAGTTGCCTTTCCTTTAGAATTGGTTGCCTGAGCAGACTAAACAGAACGAATACAAAAGGGTTTAATGAAGGTGTGTATGTAGAGATGTCCTTTTAATACATACATATAGATGAAAGAAGATGAGAGATTTACATTTGAGAAAAGTTCTTCATTTTTTGAAATGAAGTAAGCTTAGGGCATTGTATACTATGCTGTTTTGTGTTCAATATGACATGAGGTTCTCTGGAGATTGAAAAGTTCTGCAGAGGGAATTGAGATACATTTTATCTCTAAGGTATCTTGTTGATAAAAAAAAAGAGGATGTGACTTTTGCACCATTTTTTGCATACTCCTTTGGCAATGCCATCTACCAGTCATTAGCAGAAATTCTTTGGCAGACACGTGGAGTAATACCACATAAAAGAATCAATGAAAAATGTAAATTCTGTATTTGTCTGCAGCAGATTGCAAAACTCATATGACTTGTGAATTTCAAACACTATGCATTTTTTCAAGCCAACATATCCTCATGGGCGGACCAGACTTTTGAGGTAAAAAAGTCATCATCTCTAAATAGATTGCCAAACAAGGCTGAAGAACTTCCATCTTTCTGTTACCTTACAAACTAGTTTTAAATTCATAGGTGTCCTTCTCCTAGACTGGTTTCTAGATATAGAACCCAGTCTGCTATTTAACCCATAGCTAAGGGAGGGAGAAGTTATGCCTTTCTTAAGGGGATTTTTGTGAAAAGGAAATTCAGACTTATCAGTTTCTCTTTCCATGAAGAATGAACAATAAGCTTTTTTAATCAAACTGCTTAGCATGCACACAATACATTTAAATGCAACTGGTGCATCAAAGCATTTTAAAAGTATTGACTTAAGCCTTTACCGTGGGCTCTTCACTCCTCTCTAATTTATTGACTAAAACTCCATCAATCTTGTAATCTTTCTTTTCTTTATTAATGACTTGAATGATAACTAAAAAGTAAGAGTCTGTTATATTTTTTGTGCAAAAGAAAATTGGCTTTTGACTTGATACAGCCATCTTGTTAAAACCTTTACTTTTTCATCTCTATGAACATTCATTTTAACCTCACTATCTAATAAAATCCATAGTCTCTGTCTTCTTTTGAAGATTACCGCCACATGCATAATTAGCACACTTAGTTTTGATTAAATTAACTGCTCAGATCATCATTAACATTTGATGATATATATTGTTTCACTTAATGATGATTTTAGCTGTTAATTATGTGTTAAGCATTATCCATATTCACTATTACTCAAGTGTCATCTGAGTCCATCATTTGATAGATCAATAAAATTGGTAATTCTTATATTCAAAAATGAAACTATAAAGGATTCTCTCAATTTCTCTCTCTCTCTCTCTCTCTCTATCTATCTATATATATATATATATATATATATATATATATATATATATATATATATATATATATATGATGTTATCCACATACAAGTCTGTTTTGCTGTATCATAGCTCATCAGTACAGCTAGATGTCAGACAGCCATCGTATTTTGATTCATTTAATGAATTGTGTTGTGTTAGTGGAGACAAAGGCTGCTGTTTAGAATTACCCTCTCTCAACAGTGCTCAACTGAAATAATTGAGAGCATAATAGTGTCACCCACATATAGGCCTGTTTCACTGTATCACAGATCATCAGTGTGATGAGACATCTGATTGCTTCAAGCTGGGATCAAAACTCGAATATATATATATATATATATATATATATATATATATATATATGAGATAACATATATTTTTATATATCAAGAACAATATTGGGGAAAAATATATGTCAAAGTGTAAAAAGATTTTTTGTGATGTATTTTGTCCTTTAGGACTTTACTGGACTAAATTTGTTATGTTGGCACAACTACACATGCACATGAACAAGGGGTGCTGGAAATTTTAAATTTTAAATGTTTATTTTTTTAATCTAGCCAATATCATTTAGATTCTTTTACTTTTTCTTTCCATCACTTTTGTTAGTAGATATCACACACTGTGAGCTAAAAAAAAAATCATTTAAAAATTCCCAGTATCCCTGATTTTTGCGCATGTGTAGTCATGCCAACATAACAAATTATATCTGATGAAGTCCTAAAGGAAGAAATTCTTCACAAGAAAACCCTTTCCACATTGTCATGCATACAAATATATATTTGTGTGTGAGTGTAGGTAGGTAGTGTAATAGTGGCTCAGAACAGGAAATCAATGTGTTTCAATTCTAGTTGATTTCAATGGATTTTTTTTCATGCCCATACCCTTGGGAAGGTAAGAATCCATCTCTTTTTGCACCTATTAAATAGTAGGGCCGAATGTATTCTTCAACTTTGAGTTGCAACCAATCTAAGAGAAGGAGAATCCCGAATTAAAACCTATGACTGAAGCTATCACCGGTCATCTTGAGCATTCTTGTTACTTGATTATGATAGTTGATATTCAGGATTGTATTTACAAGTATGCCAATGTTACATTGGTACTTTTCCTTTTTTTGGAAGGTCTCATGCACCAACAATGAACCCAACTCCCTCCAAAAGGAGAGGTAATACCTAGGGGGAAGGCACCCTGAGGCTTGGCCTAATATTAATTAGTACTATCACCACCCTTGGCAGTGGTATTCATATCATCCTGAAACAAACTCCACTTACATTTAAAATTTCAAGTTAACTTTACTTGTACTTCTGCTAACCTCTGTTCTGATCAGCAAGAGTCTATAATTAAATAATTTTGGAACAACTGTTTTTTTGTAATAACATGTGGATATATTCATGATAGAAGGGGAAAATAAATGTCGAGATGAATTATTTGGGCTTCAAATTATAGTGTGTCTGCAAAAATAATATATTTATTTTGCAAGTTATTTTTTCATAAAAATATATGAAACCCATTTTTTTTTTTTAAATAAAGATATTATTTTATGGGTGTTATTATTTTATACAAGTTTCCTCTTTGAATTTTGACAATTTCTTCAGATTTGCTAACAAATATACACAAAAGTCAGAACATTATTATCAAGATGAGCATGCAAGGAGACTACACTGTTATTATTAAGATGTAAATTGCTTCCTTCTTCAAATGAGAAGATTTTTTTAATGTTGTAACTAATTGGGGATTAGTCATCTATATAATAAATGTGAATGTCAGTGTGTCACACATTTTCGACTTTACTCCTAAAGGCTGTAGCTCAACATATCATACCATTCTGGAATCAGACCAACTCCGTGAGCAAATTAAAAACGTTCCAGGCCAGATCTGGACCCACAATTCTGAAATTTTGGATTCCCAAATTTTCATTACTGTGATTTTTTTTTTTTTTTTTTTGGATTTTTTTTTTTTTGTGGTTTTTGACAATAAATTTTTTGTACGATAATAATTTTTATAACTTGGACATAAATTTGGGAATAATCAAAATTAATTGTGAAATCCAGCAAAAGTAACCCAAGAAATAAAAATAGTTGTTTGTAAGGAAAGTAAAGACCTACATACATCAAACTGTCTTTAAATTAAGTGGCAACAGAAGAATTATCATTGAACTTTTAAAAGACATTAAATGCAGCGATCAATTTTAACTTCTTCTGTAGTTTATTGTTGCCTATCTCATCTACTCCTCCCTACCTGTTGTGATAAATTCCCAATTAAGAGCCCTCAGCAGTAGCTAGCTTAAATGCCACCCAGTAGGGAGACTTTTAAGCTAATAGTACATATGAAACTAATTTTAAATTTAATTGAAATTTGGCTAATAACAATGTAGTTCTCTTTATTTATTCATTGTAAAAGATTTTTATTTCTATAACAATTTCTATTGGTTTCAATTATTGTTATTTAATAATATTGCTAAGTGGTACATTTGATGATAAACTGTTTTCTCTGGTATCTACTGTAAGATATATATGTGCATTTATGGGTGTATCATCAGTGGTAGTACCTTTGCAGTGAAGTGGTCAACCCTGCTTTACTCAGGTGAATTAGGATGCAGAAGAGTACTGGTCTTAGGCTTACATCCAATTCTTATACATGACTTCAAGAATTTACACCGGGAGTGTGATGGCTACATCTTAGTCAATGGCATCAACATGCTGGCTAAACTGGTAGTTGGAAGGGTTTCCCGTCCTGATCGGTGAAGAGGAATGTCTCTCCCCAACCCACCTGTGCAAGAGAACCGGCAAACCATAGTGCTATTTTGCCTTGAATGTCACCATGAACCACAATTACAACAGAAATAGGGAGAGTGATGCCCACAGCAGTGCAAAATGTGCTAACTGAATAAACGAATGAATGATTTCTATAAATATGAGATTATTTGACATTGAGCTTATGACCACTTTAGGGGCCCACTTTTAAGTCATAATAGTAGTAATAATATTAATTTACACATATATAATGCAGTGTGTATGCAGTATATATATATATATATGAAAAATTCTTAAATACACCAGTTGCATTTTCAACTTCTTTTTCTTATATATATTTTTCTTTATATATATATATATATATATGCACATTTGTAACATACTTGTTGACAACACAAATATAATAGCATCATCTACATGCAAAAAAAGGCTAAAAATAATGGAAACCTTATTAATAAATACAAAAAATCAACACTCAATAATATCTGGAAACTGCTTGGACTCTGATTACTTGATATGTTGTACTTTTATTTACACCTCTTGTGCAGCTGTAATAGATACAATGTATGCACCTTTTTTAAATGAAAAATGCTCGGCTTAATTCTAAGGTATAATCATCATCACCATCCTTTGACCTTTCTGTGATTGGTCAGAACTCCATTAACAATCCCTTTCCTCACTGTTCAGTCCTGAATTGCCACCCACAGATCCCCAATGTCCAACCCTGAGTTTCACACCATGGTGTCTGGGAGAGTCAACTTTCATGAGAAGACACCTCCAGAAGGATACCAAAGAAGTAAGGATGAGACAACTTCTCTGTCCGCTTGGTGGCAGTGACAAGTAAACTTCAATCACTTTTGTTTGAACTTAGGAGAGATTGGTCTCTCTTCTCAGTAAATTGTGTTAAGCATTGCATGGTATCTCCAACCCATGCTCTGGATTTTTCTAAGTAGATTTGTATATGTTCCATCCAGTCTTCTTCCAAGACAAACAGATAATATCCAAGTTTCTGATCGATACAGTAGGACCGGTTCAATTGGTCTTCAAAAGGTTTGGACTTTTAAAGAGGATGCAAGATTCGAGTGCCAAATAATATTTGAAGAGTATATTGTTAACTATACATGCTTAAAAGCTGAAAGTTTGGTGATTAATAATTGAATCTTTTTCTATGTGTTATTTCCCTTCAGAAAGTTGGCAATCATGGCTATAAACAAAGTCTTATTCTATGTAGATCTTAATAAATATTTTCTTTTTATTATCTCTCCTAAAACTTGTTCCACCATCCATTTACTCAAGCTCAACAAGTAGTTTATGTTTTGTTTTCCTCTATCCTTCTTGTCTTCATATGTCCTGTGAGTATCAGATTTTCATGTGCTCTTTCCTCATTATGTACCCTTCCTGATGTTAAGTACAAATTTCCTTTTTGTTTCTATTTTCTCTAAAACTTTATTGTTGCTCACATGTTTGGTCCATGGTATCCTCAGCCTCCTTTTGTAGAACCACATTTCTGTTGCTTCAAGTCTCTTCATCTGTGAGGAGATTGTCCAGATATTTTAAATGCAGTTTAACTTTTATCCTTCTCCATAAATTAAAAGTTCATTAAATTTTATTTTAATTTGGTAGCCACTAAGCAGGGACATTGTATGAAACTTTCATTAAAAAGACTTTTTTATTTTGTCTGAAATGAATTAACAGAATATGTTCTAATCATGTATCTGTTAGTATTTGGACCTGTCTAATTTGTTCATTTCACCAATTAATTGATATAGATTTTTAAAGTTAAATTTTAATCTTAATTGATATAGATTTTTAAAGTTAAATTTTAATCTTAATCGATAGAGATTTTTAAAGTTTTTCTTCACAAACTCTACATGTGGCATAAATCCTTATTTGTGATTTTGTAGTGCCATTCTATAAGATCTGTTGAAGGAACATCTTCTTTGAGATTATAGGATTAATTTCTCTGAAGAAATAATAAAAACAATAAGAAGAAATAGATTTCAATATTAAATATCCCAACAAGGTGCTTGTCTTGATGCCACCAAGACAAGCACCTTTTCTCATGGAACCAACATCATCATCATCATTTGATATGTCATAAAATTTGCCAACCTGAACTCTGGGCACTATGCTAGTAATAATTATAATAGATAATAGATTTATGATCCATTACCAATAATCATTAACATGATAATAATAGCAATAATAAGACCTAATCAGCACCATTCTCTTTCTGATACAACTTTATATTTGTTCAGCCACAACCGAATAAAACACTATATGTTATGGTTCTCTGAGCAAAAATTAATCAAGTTGATAGATAAATGTTAAATGCGTGTTTGAGAATGTTCCAATCATTCAAATAATGGACGTCAATAAAAGTCCACTGTTTATACTACCTTGGCATGATGACCGAAATGATACTTTATTCAATGTATTTTGTAAAGAAATTGTAAGGGAGTAACCCCATTATGTCTTGATGCCACCAAGACAAGCACCTTTTCTCATGAAACCAACATCATCATCATTTGTATACATTTGCATATCAGGAGATGAATGATCATAGATCTCCACATCTTCCTACCCTTTGTAGCTCTTTGTAATATTTTATCTTTTCACCATCCCTCCCAGGTCATGTTAGGTAGATTATTTCCTGTTTCCCTCTGTCGCTCTTATCACCAATATGTCTGTGAGTGTAGTCTGGTGCAAGGCAATATTAGTGGGGTACCTAGTGTGGATCAAACCACCCAAAATAGCTAAATGACTGTGGCCTTTTGTGAGATGAAGTTGAATTTCATAAATATAGGTTAATTTTATGACCTGAAGTGAAATCATGTACCCAAGAATCAAGTTATCATCATGTTTTAAGCAGTGGGGTAGCAGACACTGAGACAAGCTTTCTCAACTGGGAGGACTAAAAGACCCACCATAAGGATAAAAACGATTATTATACGAATCATTCTTATCTGAGTATTGACAAATAAGAAATTACAAAACTCCAAGTCAATCTCCAGTAAGTATTATGAACTGATATTAATTTCAATGATTATTGCTCTTTATTAATAGAAATTCTATTCAACTAAATATGCATTTAATTATATATTTATTTATTTGTTGATTTAGTGACATATCAACTCCTTATGGGTAATTTAATGCCAAAATTTAATTTTCTTGGGAGCATTAGTAATGTCTTTTACAAAAATGTATTGCTGGTAATTTTTTTTCCCTTACAGAAAGATTTTGCGGGTATTTTTTTATTATTTAAAGTGTATTGTTCTTTTTTTCATTTTTTTTTTTTTTTTTTTTTTGCTATAAAAATGTACTGCTGATATTTTTATGAAATTTTTTTATACTTTTATAGAGTCTTGACCCCAGTTTGGGGTTAAGTATTTACCCTTAGCTGGAACCCTAACAGGTGCTATTACCTTGGATCAGGGTGGACCTGGAAACAACAACAAATAACAGGTGGTTTCACAAACCTCAAAACCCTCTGATTGGAGGCCTTGCTACCAGATGTAGTTTAGCATCATATCAAGGACAGATTTAATTATATAATTCTACATATATCAATAGATGGCATTACTATGATTATTATTATTATATATATATATATATATATATATATATATTTTTTTTTGAAAAGAGTGGCATAAGACATATTTCATTAAGTTAAAGGGTTTTGAAGACTGTAAACTGAAGCACTGTGATCAGCTTCATCAAGCTCTGAAGCAGAGACACCATCAAAATCCTGCTTTAACAAATTTCATCTGTCAGTGTGGCTTTGTCACCCGCAACAAGGTTGGGCTAGTATCACACTTAAGCAAACACAAATGAAATATGTCTTTCTCTTACCGGATTTTCTTTACAATCGACCCTGCTAGCATGCATAAGTTTAAAACAAAAGACACCATCCAATGCTGACCCAGATTTATCATTTACGATAGGAAAGTTCACTCTATATATATACACACACACACACACACACACACACATATATATATATATATATATATATATATATATATACACTGGGTGTAACAGCAAAATTGTCAAATCATGATACAGTAGAACTGTCCATCCCACAAAATGTTTAATATTTAAAAAAAAAAAACACTAAACTAATTGAGTTTCTTTTTTTACAGGTTTTCAGATAAACACAATTTATCATAAGACTCACTGAAAAACCCTTTGAGTTATTCAGCTAGAAAGAGAACAGGTTAAAATACTTTTGTGTCAGTTCCACTGTCTTCCCAACCGAGCAATGGTGAGAGGAAAAAGATCATTCAGGCCTTCAGTAATGGTACCATTCATACTCCGGCTTCCATTTTCAAAGTCCATTCAAAAACCATCAAGAGAACAGTGAATAACTTTAAAAAAGAGGGAAGAGTAGAGGAGAAAACTGGATCAGTAGATTACAACAGGAAGAGGAATGATCATTTCAACTTAGTGATAAAGAGATCAATTAGAAAAGATCCAACTCAATCTATATATATATATATATATATATATATATATATATATATATATATATATATATGAAGTATGTGAAATTATTCTCATACTTATGAAGCAAAAGTCAATTCAAGTGCCTCTTTGGATGATGGGATTTTAACCAAATATCAAAGGCAACCAATGCCTTTGGGAAGCTTAAGCATTGCCTATGAGATGTTCATGGGATTTCACTGAAAGCAAAAATCAGTGTCTATCAAGCAGTCATTCTCACCACACTTCTTTATGGGTCAGAATCATGGATGCCATACAGGATGCACATCAATCAACTTGATGCTTTTCATAAACACTGTCTTCGTTCAATATGCAGTTATACATGGCAGGACAAGATCTCTAACCCAGATCTTTTCATCAAATGTGGTGTCGGTGGTATTGAATCCTTTCTAATGCCATCACAATTCAGATGGGTTGGTCATGTCATCAGAATGAGTGATGATCAGATGCCGAAAATCCTCATGTATAGCCAACTTTTCCATGGTAAGCGTAACATAGGCTGTCTTTGGTTATACTTCAAGGATAAACTTAAATACAATTTAATTGCTGCCAGCATCCCTATAGAGGAGTTTGAATTTGCTGTTGAAAACTGAGCAAACTAGAAAAATACCTGCTACCTAGGTATAACTAACTTTGAAAATAATCGTCTCAACCATCTGAGAGAATTAAGAATTAATACTAAATCTCGGGCTAATACTTCAGCTCATATGACAGTCAACCCTTTATTATACCCTTTGTGTGGATTTGTTAGCAAATCCTGTGCAGGATTGTTATCTCATATGAAACATATATATGTATGTATGTATGTATGTGTATACAAACGCTCCTTTGTGGCCGATCGGTAAGGCACGTCAGTGTAAATGACGGTTTCGTATAGGATGCAGGTTCGAATCCTGTCAAAGGACGAATATTTTCTATGAAAATTTCTCAGACATTCAGGCTGGTAAATGTTATTTAATACTGTTTATTATAAACAGAGCATTTACTTAAATACTTGTATCTATAAAAAAGAACGTTAAACATAAATATATATGTAAAGGGTATTTGCATACAAGTGAATGTAATGAACTTGACTGGAATTCAAACTCAGCACTCTGATTCCTCAATCCAACCCACTATCCACTACACCACTGTACATCCATATGAATCCATTTCTTCTACACCAGATAAGGTAAATAGCAGGACAGAGTGGATGCTGTAGCCTTGGATGGCAACTGATCTAGCAGTAAGACAACTCTGAATTTAAAACCAGCTGAGGGTCATTTGGGGACCATGTGGCACACTATATGCACCAGTTCTCTGTATTCACCTCTTCCAAAAAGTGTCATTGTATCTGCACAAGCCTTCATCATTATAATAACTGAGTTGCTGTACCCTTATCTGTCAAAAATGACAGGAGACTATGGATATATATATATATATATATATATATATATATATATATATTTGTTAACTGGTACATTTTGAATTGCACATATGCAAAGAAAGTTCTCTAAGTGAACTTGTAGTCCTACTTGGACTTATTATTTGTGGACACATTCTTAACATTATCAGACATGCAGATGGCAGACACAGAAAAAAAATCTACAGGAAATCCTAGATAACACAGTAAAGGAAAGCAAGAAGAAAGGACTAACAGACTTGCGATCTCATCACATTGAAACTCTGGTTCAGCAATGTTGAGCCTAGCCAGAACCTAGATAGATGACTGCTTGGGAATAACAAGTACTGTATGTATAGGTAATGTAATGGACAATGGCTCAGAATTGTTAATTGGAGAGTTGTGTTCCAATTCCTGTTGGGTTTGTTATATTCACTTACATGCAAATAACTTTGGGAAAAGTATGAATCTGTCTCTTCTCTCCCCAGCTATGAGTTAATTAGTAAGACTTATTAGTAAGCCATTTAAAAATAAATTCTGGCTTTAAATAATCGGTAAAGGGTTAATTGTTAAAAAATGCATCAATCAATCAATCAAAGGACTGACCATCAATTGTACAAAGTCAGAATATATAGTGGTTACCAAAATGCAAGCTACAAATTGGAGTTGTCAAAAATCAAGCAAATACAGAAATTTAAATATCTTAGAAGTACTTTAACAGAAAAAGGAAAATGCGACAGAAATCCAAAGGTGCATTGGAATAATGAAAGATGCCTTTCAAAAGCTAATCAAAATATTAAGAAACAGGAAATTGTTTTCAGAAACAGAGAAAATAGTACTGAACTGCTATGTTATATCAATCCTCCAGTATGGCAGTGAATGCTGGATCCTCTTCTGACAGATGAAAAAAAAGACTTCAAACAACAGGTTCTGAGAAAACTTTATCGTAACAAAGAATTTAAAAAAAAATAGAAATAAAAACACTTATACTGAGAATCAGAAAGACACAGTTGACATTTCTAAGATACATGATGAGAAAAGAGGACTTGGATAATTTGACACTTACAAGACATATTGAAGGCAAGATGGGCAAAGAGAAACAGCAAGTAACCTACTTAATGAGCTTGTGTAAATGGACGGCACAACAAGGATTGGGAGGGATAGTAACAAGATAGTAACTTAGAGCTACAAATGATATGAAATTGGGGAGAGCCAAGATAGCTCACATCTTGAAAGAACATGTCCCACGGAAGAAAAAGGTTTCATCGATTTTCTTTTTTTTTTTTTGTTGATTATGCCCCTCCTATGCCAAACAAGTCATTTGTGGTATTCTGGTGTCTCTAGTAAGAATATGATGTTTTGGTGCAAAGAATGTTATTGGATGATTGGGTTGCTGATTCTGGTTGTCTAAGGTAAATATTGGGACAGCTGATGTCCATCCCCAACTGTTTGGCTTTTCTTTTTTTTTAATCATTTCACCCAAAAGCAAGACAATAAAGCTACTAAGATGCAAGGGGTGACTGAATACAAGAGATTATGAAAAAGAAAAAAACTATTAAGGAGAGAAAATGGTAAAAGAACAAGAATTAAGAAGACTGTAGATAACGACTGACGTTGTATTTAAATATTTAAGATCAAAGTTAACTGGGAAGCAAGAATCTGGAAGAGAGTTCCTCAAGCAAGAAGGGCAATAGAAGAAACTTTTAGCATAAAAGTTATAGTTACATCTAGCAGCCATTTCAAGTGTAAAATGATGAGACCTTGCTGTCAATCAAGTACACCACTTGAATTCATAAAGTTTAGATACCATAAATGAAAGTAATATTTTTTAGAGGAAAGTTCTTCAGAACAATTACCATGAAAGTATTTATAGAAAAACACAGGGAAGTTACATTTGGAACATATTTTATATAATTACATAAATATTTAAATGTTGAGGCTTCCAGTAAGAACCAAATTTAGAGTAGTAATGGTTTGTGAAGTTAAATTGCAAGCCATTGTTCCACAGTGAGCTAACTTTTACTATTCACTAAATTTGGTGAGTGTTGGACAAAATATTCAGAATAAATGCTATATAGTGGTGAAAGAATAATTATTGTTTATATCAGTAAATGCAATAAACTAAGTCAGGTTAGGGAAGGTCAGCATTTCTCCCTTTCCTCAATTTTTGGCTGTGTTCATCCCAACCACTTTTTCAATATCAAAATAGATGTAACAAGCCTGCTGCACATGTTTGCTTTTCCTGTTCAGTAAGTGCACAAGTTTCTTCCACTCTTCGCATTATAAACTCTTTCAGAAATATATAAACTGTCAACTGTATATAATTGCTTTCTCAGATCAATGGCTAAAAGTGGCTGCAATCTCCCTACATTAAAATTCCACCTATCAAATCATTATTAGCCTCAAGAAATCTTTGAAATGAAATATATCACTCTAGGTAAGTTAAATGATTGAGCAGCAATGACCAACTCTCTTCATCATCAATTTTTAGGTCTTGTGTTATATTTGCTGGTTTGTGGGCAAGAAATATATGCACACACAACTCCAATAATATTTACTGTGACAAGAAAGATTTTAAAGTTATATCGTACTTCCTCAGTTATCTGGACATGATATCAAGAGAAAATAGAAATCATCTGAACAATTATTTGAACTGAAAGACTTATTCAACCTATACAGTATGGTGATTCTGAGAGAATTAGAAGTCCTACCAAATCATGCAGTGTTGATAGCAGACAAAGAAAGGAAACTGCAACAAATTCTAGAAAGTACTTAAGGAAAGAACTAAACATCAATTGCAAGAAGACTGAATACATGGTTGTTAGCAAAAGGAACAGCCCAACATGCAAATTATGAATTGTGAAACTAAAATCAAACAAGTACAACAATTTAAATATCTGGGATATATTTTAACAGAGGATGGAAAGTGTGAAACTGAAACCACATTGGGATAACAAAATATCCCTTCCAAAAGATAAGCAAAGTATTAAGAAATTGAAATATCTCATTAGAAACAAAGAAAAGAGTACTGAACTGTTGTGTAATATCACTCCTCCTATATGGCATTGAATACTGGACAATAAGAGGCTTGAAGCAACAGGAATATCATTCTACAGAAGAATTCTGAGAATAACACAGACTGAAACATATGAGCAACAATGAAGAGACAATGGAAACCAAAGGACACTTATACTTAACATCAGGAGGAGAGAGTTGAAATTTCTAGGGTGTATAATGAGGAAAGAGTGTTTAGAAAATTTGATACTCACAGGATAGATTGAAGGTAAGAGGGAGAGAGAAAAGAAACATATAACGTAGTTGGCAAGCTTGAGTGAATTGATGGTGGAGCAGAAATTGAGATAGCCAAAAGACAAAATTTATTAAAAACTGCAAAGGACAAGAAATTGTGGAGAGCCATGAGTGCCAACATCCTGAATGGACACAGCACATAGAAGAAGAAAAAAGACACTCATTCAAATACTTTATCTTGGACAAGCATTTTGAGAATTTAGAAAACCAGACTCAACATTCAAAATTTCAATTTCAAACACTGAAGCAATGATGCTTGGCAGATGTTTAAATTTCTTGCACATTCAACCAATAGCTATCCTCAAAAATACAGTTACTTTAATCCAGCTTCAGGAGTTAGTGGCAGGAAAATACAAGACCGGCCAGAATCAGACAAAAATTTATGCAATATTTTCATCAATAATAAACAGGACAAAACTTTAAAGCATTTGAAAAATCTTATTTGATGATTGTTTCAGAAAATATATATTTTTTTTTTGTCATTCTTTTTTAATGATTTACATATTCAATTATCCAGAATTTTGATTTGTCTGAACTTATTTTTTTCAACCCCTATCCCAAGGTGTACGGATAATCAAGGAAGTACTGCATTGGAGAAATTTCGTTTTACAACATAAAAGAATTTCTTTTTAAGTTTGTCTTTTTTCTTTTTATTCAATCATTACTGTACTAATGAGAAAGTGATGAAAAGATTTTTTTTTTTTTTTTTAACAAAAAGTGTATGTAAATTAATAAGTTGCTTTGCATTTCAATTGTCTAATCCCAGAGGTGTTGGCAAAATAGTAGGCGGTTTGTTTCTCCAGATCAAAGAATATTCCAACTTTGTGTTTTTATCTGACACATGAAAGAATACATGCCTCCAGCCTTACTCAATGTCTTTTTCATTTCAATTTCTCTTTTTTAGTTTTCATTCTTTAATCAATTGTTCTTCTAGGTTATAAAGTATGTAAACAGCTTTTCTTTCTAAAGAAACTCATCATCTTTGAAATTAGCAGAGTGGGGTACTCTTTCAGTAAAATGTTTTCCCCCTTTCTTTTTATCTAATAAAATGCTGACTGGAGCTTTCTTTGTTGGTTGCAGTGCTGAAACTCAAAATTTACAAACCAGTGAATTAATTTAGAGGGCAAGTTTGATCTTCAAAAATTTAAATGCAATGTCAATTGTTAACTTCTGTTTTCTTAATTCTTGTTCTTAATACAAATTTTTCTCATATTCTCAAACATTCAGTAACTATTTGCCTCTTAGTGGCTTTATTGCCTTGCTTGGGGGTGAAATGATTAAGAAAAACGTACTCGAGTATTGAATAAAAATGTGTGGGATTTGAATAAGTGGGGGGTTTGGAAAAATTTCAAGAGTGAGTAGATTTAGTTGAGAATTTTAATTTATTTGAATGAAGGAATCATCCACAGCATTGTATTGGTTGGCAGAATCTACTCCCACCCCTGCTGTATCCCAGGATGTGTGCGATCATGGCTCTCCACAATTTCTTGTCCCTTGTAGCTCTTAGTAAAGCTTTCTTTTTGCTATCCCTTTCTAATCTTTGTTCTGTCAACCAATCTCATGAGGTAGGTTATTCAGTGCTTTCCTTTCACTTTCAATATGTCCTGTGAGTGTCCTATTTTCTAAGCTTTCTTTCCCCATAAAGTGTTCTTTTTGTTTTCTTTTCCCCTAAAATTTTTTCATCGCTCGCATGTTCAGTCCATGGTATTCTCAGCATCCACATTTCTGTTACTTCAAGTCTCTTCTTT
>CAHIKZ030000633.1:112500-155000 GCA_903632075.3 Acanthosepion pharaonis
ATTTTTCCTTTTTCTTACTTGTCTTTTCTTCTTTAATTATCTTTCCTCTACTTTTCTTTCTTTTTTTTTTTAGTTATCCTCTTTTTCCCTTTCTCTTTCTCATTTTCCTTTTCTGGGTTCTGTCTTTCTTCTTTTTTTACAGTACTTAATTCTATCCCTTTTTTCATTTTTTTTCTTTTTTTTTTCATTCATTCTTGAATTTTTTTTTTAATGTTTTTTTTTTCTGCCTTCTCAATTCTATCTTTCCAATTCTAATTCAGTCTTGTTTTCTTAACAACTCTTATCTTTTTTATCATTTTTTATCTTTTTTATCTTTTTCTTTTATCTTTTTTATCTTTTTCTTTTATCTTTTTTATCTTTTTCTTTTATCTTTTTTAAATTTTCTTTTCTCTTTTTTCTCTTTTTTTTAAAATTTTTTATCTCTTTTTTATCTTTTTTCTTCTTTCTTTATCTTTTTCTTTTATGTTTTTTAAATTTTTCTTTTATGTTTTTTAAATTTTCTTTTCTTTTTTTTTTTTTTCAATTTTTTTCTTTTTTATCTTTTTCTTTGAAATATTTATTTTGTTTTTCCAATTCTACTTGACTCTATCTTTAATTTTTCATCTTCCTAATTCCAGTTCTTTTTTTCCTTTGTGTTTTCTCTTTATAATTCGATATCTTTTTCTTCTAAATCTTTCTTCTCTTTTTTTTCAGTTACTCTCCTCCTCCCGTTTTCTTTCCTCAGTTTTACCTTCTGTAACCATGCTTCCTACTCTTTATTCTATCCTGATTTTCTTCAAAATTGCTTTCAGTAATCCTTTCTTTCCCATTTTCCTTTTCTCACTTAAATTTTTTCTTCTTTTCTGTTCTGGTTTCCTTCTCTTAATTCTTTTCTTTTCTCTTTCCTTCTCTTTCTTCCATGCCTTATCCTCTTTTTGTTTTTATTTTTTTTTTTGTTTACATTATCACAATCCATAAAATATCCATACATCTATCTATGTTCCACATTAGAACCCAAAAAACCCTCACACATCAATTAAAACACCCACACACACCCACACACCCACACACACACACACACACACACACACACACACACACACACACACCCACACACACACACACACACACACACACACACACACACACACACACACACACACACACACACACACACACACACACACACACACACACACACACACACACACACACACACACACACACACACACACACACACACACACACACACACACACACACACACACACCATCAAGCATAAGAATATTTTACACTGAGGTATATTTCCTGTTCCTTAACTTGGTGAATTTTATTACAACCCCTCAAATGACAAAAACAAGGTTTATAGATGCAATTTCAAAACAGGCATATTCACCTATTTCACATATCATATGGGTAATTTTGCATACCTCATGATTAAATGCTTCGAAGATAGCCTTTACAAGGTAATATATATATATATATATATATATATATATATATATTAAATAGATTTTGACAGGAAGATTAGATGACAATTGTAAATTGTTAAAGAATAGAAATTAGTCGGCTTCTGTTCAGAATGATTTATGGCATGAGTCATATAATTGAATACAGCCCAAATTTAATTTTTAAGTGTATATTTCTCTTTGATAGTCTGAATTGTGACGGCTGCGGAGGTATAAATAAAAGAAATATATTATAATGTTTAAAAAATGTGTAAAAATGACTCCAGTTATTTTTTTTTTTTTTCACATATTTTAGAAAAATTAATGTTTTGTACATTTTAAAGATTTATTGTCTGCTAACTCTAAAAAGATTATTAATATCAAAAGTTTTACATAAGCACCAGAAAAAATAAACTTGAAAGAGTCTATCTCAATTCAAAAGGCCACACATAGTATGTAGTACATCTCTATGTAATTTCTTCACACAGAGAATCTATTTTAATAATACCTGATGATTTCACTTTTGGCTGTACAAAAGTTATCTCTCTTACATTGGCAACAATGTCAGTCGTTTCCAAGATGTTTACAAAGCTACTTTTCATCCCCAAACAGAAGAATTTGGTGTGGAAAAAGGACAATAAAAGAACAGGATTCAGGAAGACAAAAGATGGCGATTGGCATTGCATTTAAATTTTTAAAGATTGTAGATTGCAAGGTACCAAGAAACCAGAAGAGAGTTCCAGATGCGAGAATTGTGAAAAAAGAAACTATTAGAATAGAATGGAACATATAGCTGTTCAACAGTAAAATAAGACCTAGTTTCCAATCTAGTATTATGCTTCAATCCATGAAATTGAGACACGAAAGAGGAAAGCTAATCAGAGCAATTACCATGAAAATATTTGTAAAAAAGATAAGGAGAAGTAACATAACGTCAGTGAGAAAGTGATTGAAGTTGAGGTGCCAAGTCAGGATTGATTATATTACAGACCCTTCTTTGGATTTTGTCAAGAATCTCAAGATATATAGTCGGAGCAACAGACCAGATATGGCAGCAATATTCAGTGAACTAATGAATGGTATATTTATAATTGTGCAAGATGGATTCTGATGAGAAAAATTGTCAGGTATGTCACAGTGAACCAACTTTACTAGTAGTATACATTGCAGATGATTCAGTATAATTGTTCCACTTCATGTCTGGAAAACATGAGCGTAGGAGGGCTCAAAGAGTTGTTCTCTTGGAGGTTAGCATCAGCCATACTGATTGAAAGCAGAAAACGTTATTTATAGTGATTAATTGCTACCAGTTTTGTTTTCAAGGCATTAAAATTTGCAAGGCAATAAACTATAGTTAAACACTGATTGAAGGTCATTCTCAAGACCAACTGCCAGTTCTACTTGGTCAAATCTGTTGGGTTTGCTACTAAAATAGGAGTAAATAGTTATGTCATCAGCATAAATACCAAGTTGGGAACTGATGATATCAGGAAGATCATTGATAAAGATAAAAAAACAACATAGATCCAAAGATAGAGTCCTGGGGTACTCCTGTATTAATGTAAAATGGTTTAGGAGCATGTCTGTTCAACAAAACCTTCATTACACAATTTGTTAGGAAAATTTCTATTAAGCCAAATATTCATCCAGAGACACCATAGCTCTTGAGCTTGTAGAGAAGGCCAGCATGCCAAAACCTGTTGGACACTTTCGAGATATCTAAAGCCACAGCCCAAGCCTCACTGTTCTGATCTAAAGTCTCAAAAGGCCAACTTTATAAAAGAGTAGAATATAATAATAACAACTGGTTTGATTGATTTATGTTTTATGGGTTTTTCAACCCTTTGCATGTCATTGCAAGACAGAAAATATTTTTACATTGTAAGAAATTTTTTTTAATGATTTACTAATACAAGTCCTCCTAATTAACCCATAGCTAAGAATTTTAATCATTTTCAAACTGAAGCCTTTATTTAATCTTTGAGGGTAGATTGTTCTTGTTAGAGTAACTATATCTGGTGCAGGATAATTCACTTCATGGCTTGAAAGAAGTCTTTAGCCTTGGGTGGCAGTCTTTCTAGATATGGTGTCTTGATAAAAACAGCCAGATGTAGGGTTGGCATCTCACATTTTGTATCAGCTTCAAAAAGAACTATAGTTTTGATCAACTATAGAAAGGTCAAAGGATGATGATGAATTATGTCTAAGGATATCTTGTCTAGTTCTTATTTAGTATTGCTCAGTTATTGCAAGTTCAATTCCTGGGCTGCACAGAATGTACTTGAACTCAGTGAAAACATAGTGAGCAATAACATAGCAGCACTAAATAAAAATTAAGATACCCCTAGAGATGGTCAGCAGAACAAGAACAGCTTACCTCCATAGATTTGATAAAGTGTTCACTTTGAAATTCCCTGAAGGTTACCTGAATTGAAAAAGCATCTAATGAATGCTAGCGGGAAATTGACCAAAATATTGTGATAATAACAACAAAGATGAGGACAATATTCTACATGTAATTAATATAAATAATCAGTAGATGAATTGAAAATAAGAATTCTGATTTTTCAGTTAATCAGGGTTGTTAGCAAAAAATACACTGAATTGTAAAAGCTTTCTTTTTTTATCTTTTGTGATAAATCATCAGTTTGTAGTGGCAAAAAATGATGAAATTAATTCAGATTTCTCAGGGAAATTTCTCAAAGACGCTGTACATTGTTTTGCATCCCCACCTCCAGCTTCTAAACACCAGATATTTATTTCCCATGCATTCAAATTTGTATTATGTTAATTGAAATGAACATTTTGAAACTGTTATATTTTCAGTCAAGAAAATCAACATCAATAATTGGTGTTTTTAATTTAATACAAATTCAAGAAATATTAAACAAGATTTTGATGACAAAAATGATAACATTGCAAGTCTTTCAATTTTTGATTCCACAGAAACTCTACAAAATAATCATTCATCATATAATTTATTGGTTCATGCAATGCTTTGATGTTTTATTTATTTTATCTTTGCCACATAACTTCCACCCAATTACTAGTTGAGATGTAAAAGTGTAATAGTGCCCTTTAATAAGGCCTCAGAATTAACTGCAGTCTTGAGTCAAGATGTTCTTGTTCATGTTGCACCTCGTATCTGCAACATGAGCATATTTTTATGAAATAATTTATTACTTTTTTACTGAAAATTTTATTAAATCCATTAATTCATTGACTTTTTGTAGATTTTACACTTAATTTTCTTTATGTGGTTATTTGGTTATAAACAGTGGTGTTGAAATTATTTCTGTATATTATGTACAATTTTTTTTTCCAAATTTTTAAACTCCAAAAATGAATTATAGACAAGGACTTAACTTTTTAGCAGTCATATATGTTGCCATGTTTAGGTTGGTATGGTCAAAAATAACTTGTATCTATAGTGTACAGATTTTAAACTCATAAAAAAGAGGAAAGCTTTTTTTAAAAAAGTGCATTCAACTTCTAGGAGAGACTTGTGCTATTAATTTTATACCTGAACTGCAAAACATCATATATTTATTTTCTATGTATTAAAATTTGCATTATAACATTTACACTGTGGTCATACAATTTAGTAAAAATACTGAATTATAAACTAACCGAATAAATCTGTTATATTACAGTTGTAGAGTAGGTAAATGGTAATTGTAATATTAGCTTTTTCCTAATAAGGAAATATTTGGCATTCATTGATTGAGCAGCCAGTACTACTTTCATTAAACAATTTTTCCAGAAGATAGGTTTCTCATGTGCAGTAGCCGTTATTGCTCTTTCCACTACTGATGGGATATTTTTTTCTAACCTTTTATTTAAAGTAGTTTAGCTTGTCAGCATTGATTATATCATTATTTTCTCTTCGGGTTATATGGGATATCTATTTTAGTTGTTGCTGCTGTTGAAAGTCCTCAGGTGATGTGGTTTCTGTTATTCTTTTTTTGTGTTTCTGTTGCACGAGTTCACATGAAAATCAATATCAAAGAAGAATTTTTCAATTTAATACAAATTCAAGAACCATTAATATTTAAAAGGATGTGAACGTGTGGAAATTTGATGTAAAAAATGATAGTTTTGAATCTTTGATTCCACATAAACTCTACAAAGTTAGTTTTGTACTTGGTGTCAACTCAGAATGTCAAGATACCCTAGGAACACTCAGAAGATTTGATTTAGAAGGTAATCTCAAGACCACCAAGTACAGAATCAGGTCTCAATTGGTGTTAGTGAATGCACCAACATAAACAAAGAAGTGAACCCAACTGAACTCAGGATAAACACATACCAGACAACCAAATTGTAGCAAGTTGTATAAATTGCCCACCTACAAAGAGAGGGACAGAATTCTTTGCAAGAAGAAAATCAAAAGTCTGAAGCCATATACACTTAATTTAGCCAATGTTAACTTGACCACAGTGGAATAATGGATAGCAGCTCGAAATGAGGAATCTGAGAGATTCCAGTTGAATCCATTACATTCACTTACATGCTAAAACCCTTGGGAAAGGTATGAATCCTCTTCTTTTCTGCTCAGCTATGGGTAAATAGCAGGACAGATCAGGTTCTATAGCCTTGGATAGCAACTGGTGTACCGCAAAAAAGAAAATGGCAACCTACTGCAGAAAAAAAAATCTGCATTGTCAGTCACGTATCAAAAGATACATGATTGCCTAAGTGTGTATCATTAATGGCACATAACTGACTATACTCAGGCAATATTCATCAAGCCTTTAAGATGCCTACCTTCCACACACACATTTTCTTGCCCATAAATGTACTAATTGAAACATATCAAATTCATTATTAATACCAAATTTCCTCATTAAAAATAACATCCCATTAGTAGTAACTTGAGAAAGATATGAATTCTCTTCTTCTCCCCCCC
Organism: Acanthosepion pharaonis; assembly: GCA_903632075.3. Taxonomy (NCBI): domain Eukaryota; kingdom Metazoa; phylum Mollusca; class Cephalopoda; order Sepiida; family Sepiidae; genus Acanthosepion; species Acanthosepion pharaonis. The sequence goes on from CAHIKZ030000633.1 coordinate 118,838, forward strand.
CCCCCAGCTATGGGTAAATAGCAGGACAGACCGGGTTCTATAGCCTTGGGTGGAACTGGTGTACCGCAGAAAGAAATGGCAACCTACTGCAGGAAAAAAAATCTGCCTCGTCAGTCATGTATCAAGCATGGCACATAACTGACTGACTGAATTTGACAAAGTCCAGAAATGAATAAAATCGTCCCTGATGGTTTTTCTATGGTTATTGAACTGAAGACAGAATTCTATTCCAGTACACCAAACATAATTTTCTTTTTTGTATTTGTTGCAGAAAAGTAAATATATAAGATTAGAACTGTCACAATTCAGAGCCAGTGGTTTGAATACTATGTGAATGTCAGAGGGTGTAAAAGTTGCTATCAGTGATGATATGTCTACAGACTTGGCATCAGGCTTTATTGTGGGTCATTTTCTCTTGGTGATGAAGTGAATGATGTATACTAGATGATGTTAATAATGTATGTAGACTGGGGAGCTGACACCTAGAATGAAATGGGTTTTCACTGAATATTTTTTCAATTGTTCGTTCAAGTTTTAAATAATGGAAATCATTTGTTAAGATATGGGAAAGATTGTGAATATTTTGCTTAAAATGAAAAGCCATGGGAATTCTGGAATTATTCTTTTTTGTTTCATAGGTTTGGACAGTAATTCTATTTTGGTTGGAAGTTATAGTGATTGATTTTTTATAGTTTTAAGTAGGTAATTCCAATTGAGAAAGCAATTGAATAGTTGTCCTATGTCCTTGATTTGTTTATGTTGTTGTGACTACAAATGCGCCTGAATGAGAAACGCTGAAAGTTAAATTAAAAATTATTTCTAAATTTTGTAACTTCCAGCATCTCTCGTTGGTGTGCATGTGTAGTCACAACAACATAAACAAGTTCAGTCTGATGAAGTTCTAATGGATGAAATGTGTCACAAAAACTTTTTCCTGTTTGTCATATATAAAACTTGAAAATTGACTGTGAACTTCAAAACTAGCTAATTATTCTGAAATCAACTTGTCAACATAATAAAATGATATTAATAAAACTTCACAGTTAGTAATTTATTATTTTCATTAGGAACCTCTATTAATTTGGCATACATAAGGTTTAAAATTAATTTTTTTAAAATTAAAAAGCTTTCTTTAATCTTTCATGTTAGCTAAAGGATTTTAAATTTACTATTCCTAGTGGTGCATTTGAAACAGAAATTATATTGATCAGAATCGATTTTTTTTCAATAAAATCGATAAAAATTGACCATTTTTGACACATTTGTAAACAAAAGTTAATTCTCGATTTTAAAAATCTTGCAAAAATTAAATATATATTTCTGAAACGTTATTTGAGGAAAATTATCAAATTTAAAGTTAAATTAATCTGATTTGAAACAAATATTACTTAGTTATAGCATGAAATGTCTACAAACATTTCTTAATTACGGGAACTTGTTTTCTTTACGTGTTCATCGATTTATTGACAGCTGAATGTGTTCATAGTTAAGTATGGTGGAGCAGACGATAAAGTGGGTACAACCCTTAAAACACATGAGCTTTTAATGAAAGACTTATCAGATTGTACGTCCAAACTTCAGAAATTCTGCCCATAATCACACATACAAAAACAAATTGAAATTTTTAAAAATATTCAGCATCATAATAAACTTTACAATATATGATTAGTAAATATAGTTTTACTTAATAACAATATTTCCTAAGAATTATAAAATTGAAAATGTATTTTAAAAGATTTAAAAACATTATAAATTATTCAATTTAAAATTGTAAAAAATCTTGTAAAAATTCATTTTTCATCAGAAAACTTTTTTTTTTCAAACAATATTGTCTTTCATATATATTATTCATAAAAATAATTAAAAGCTTCTCTAATTAATGTTCCAGTTTTATTGCGTTTTTATTTTTCGATTCAGAACAGATTTTTTGTAAGACAGGGGTCTGATTTTGGAAAAAAAAAAAAAATTCAGTGATTTAAATTCTTCAAAGAATTCTGCTTTTAACTAATATACAAAAAATTATCACATTGAATTTCTCAAGTTTTCATAAAATTAAGTAAGGGGCTAAAACACATAAAAAGCAAAATATTTTTATCAAGATATTCTAATAAAAAATTTACAAAAATAATTTCATTCATTTGTGAGTAAGTCCTGAAAATTTCATTAAAGTCCAAAAATTATTTGATTTTTGGAAGAATTTCCAAATTAATGTCTGTCACCGCAAAAAAAAAAAAAAAAAATAAGGCTAAAATCTCCTATGCTAAAACTAAAAGTTAGAACAACTGTTTAGTTTATACAAGAAAAACAAGTTTTTTACTCAAATTTTCGAATGTTCTAAAAAGGAGTAAAAAAATTAACTTTACTAAATAATCAAATAATACTTTGATCCATTTTAATAATAACATAATTTTTTTGGCAATAAAAATGTTTTCATTACGTTTGGAGCATGTTTCATCACGGTATGCTGATTTTTTAGCATTTTTGTGTCGGTACTTAATTTTCATTTATGACTTTCTCAATGCATTTTAAATTCATTGGTGAATAATATTATTCACATGAAAATTCCGTGATGATATAACAGTAACACTATGTCAAATTTATCCACAGTCATATATATTTTTGTCTATGTTTAATGGATAATGTAAAGTTCAATTCCATAAATCTGGCCAAATATCAAAATTTAATTTTTCTTGGTCGTTCCGAAGATATTTTTCAAACACCACTCGGAAATTAACGGGAGTAAAAATCACTTCTAATTCAGCTGAAATATCACACAATAGATTCAAAAGGTTTTCGAGTTATGTCCCTTGCATTGATAATCTCGTAATAGCAGACTGGAAGAAAATTTTAATCATCTACTTCTTTATTCTTATTTCCGATTTATATTTGATATATAAACATTAAAATACTTTTTATCTAAAAATGTGATATCTGTTGTAAATCATAAATAAGGAAAATATATTTAAAAATAATGTTTGTTTGTTTAGTGGCATATCAACACCTTATGGATCATTTAATACCAAAATTTAATTTTCATCGGAGCTTTAGTAATTTCTTTTACTAAAATATGTTTCTGGTAATATTTTGTTTTTTAAATATATTGCTGGTAAATTTTTTTTTATCTTTTGCAAAAATGTATTGCTGGTAATGTTTTACTATGCAAAATGTATGGTATTTTACTGTAAAAATATATTTTTATATTTTCATATTGTTTTGACCAAGGTTTAGGGGGTTAAATATTTGCCCATAATTGGGACCCTAACAGATGCTACCACCCTGGGTCAGGGTGGGCCTGGGAAAAACAGCAATTAAGCCTCCAATCTCCTGATCAAAGGCCTTGCTATTGGGTATAGTTTCCCCATAATGTCTACTAACTTAACATGATTCTATCCTGCTGCAGTAGGCACTGATGTGTTTATTATATTTAGCTAGTCTGCCTTTGAATGAGGAATATATGCAAAGAACACTTGAAATTATTCTTAGATTTAGTAAATCATATAAGACTCCTTTCCTATATTTATTTTAGTGAGAAAAAAATTGATTAATCAACGATGATCTCAGATAAAGAATGGATTGATAACTGATTATTTTCTAAATTGTTAAAAATTAAAATCTAATAGATGGATTTAAACGTTTTAAATGAGTTTTCCTTTTGAAACACTTAACAACTATCATAATTATCTTTTAAGATTTGGCTTGGCTTTCATCCTTAAATCTGGAAAGAGACATTGGGGCACTGATGTGCTGAGCTGTCCACCAAGTCTACTCCATCTGTCACAGTCATGTGCCAGTGCCTGGGTCTCTGCAAATGGTTTCTTGGTGTGCTCATCATGTGACACATCTAAGGCATTTGAACCTGGTGGAGCCCATCCCTCTCCAAGATAGACCACAGCTGATGTTCTCCAACTAGATGGCTCATGAACATGTGACCATTGTAGTTCATCTGAGAAATCTTTCTGCCCTGGTTGATGACAGACATCAAGGAGGTCCTTTGCCCAGGGGTGCCATGTTAACACCTCTCTCTCACATTTTAAGATTTATAAACAATCAAAGGAATCTACAATCTGAATAAATTCTGTGCATTCAAACAGCAAATGTTCTTTCAGGCAAATTAAATTAATGACAACAGACATTTTGTGTGGATTAATTTTAGTGATCCACTTTTTCAAATTATGAATAATCCTTAAATGTATGTAAAAAAAACATACACACATACACGTCACACCTTGCCTATGTTACAAGACTCTTTGCCTACATCAATACACTCAGTATGAAACTTAACATTTGTCTTTACTTATTCTGATGATCACTTGAAAAGTTGGACTATATTTCTAACAAAATGAACTTTAGACAATTTCTGAAGGAATTTCCTCCTTCTTTAAGAATGATTATTTGTAATTTGGAAAAAGTACTCAATAAAATTAATCCACACAAAAGGTATATTGATTTTAATAACATTTAATCTAAATAAAATAAATAATTTATTTTTATGAATAAAAAATAGTAACTGAAATAAAATGTTTTCTAATTTTCATGATTGTTTCAAATTTAAACATTTGGTGGTTTACATTTCCGTTATTTTTTTAATTTTTTATTTTATTGATACTTATTTTTTTCTTAGTAATTTACTTGTTCAGTACTTGTCAATTTGCTTCCAGGCAACATGATCAAATTTCAAAACTAAATTGTTCATTTAAAATACTATATTTATTAGCAAATGAATAAATATTCAACTTAAATACAGAAAACATAAAAACAACTTCAAAGAGTTACACATTTCAACTTATATTCTTTTCCTGTTGTCCAGGGGTTGTTGTTAAACAGAAAGGGAAATTATCCCTTGCAAAACTGATCTCCATCAAAATTTCATTCAAATTGTGTGTTTATGTACATTTTTGTGGGTATATATATATATATTTTAATTCAGTGACAGACTTAAAAATATTTCTATAAAAATAAAAGAAAAATTGATAAAATAATTCAATTTTATTATCAAATAATTTCTGAAAAGTTCAATAAAATGTTAGAATTTAAAGTTTTTTTTTTGTCTCCAACTTTATGATTTTATTGATCAGCTCAGGGTTGGGATTGTTCAGATTGAAGTGGAGGAGAATGTATTATTGCATGTTTTATTTCAAATTGTGTGTCTCTGTGCATGCATGTGCTTGTGCATACATTAAATTGGGGATACACTCATGTAAAACACAATGGTATGCATACACATTATATATGCACAAACAAATTCAAATACAGACTGTTTATGACAGACAGAGAAAATTCATGCTTCCTAGTAAAGAAAATAAAAACAAAAAATATGCAAAAAAATGGCCATCATTCAAAGATTAACAATATCACATATCCAGGGTTTGATAAGCAGATGTCCAGAATAGTTGAGAATTTTTTGTTTAGTAGCATATCAACTCTTATCGGTTATTTAATGCTGAAGTAATTGTTTAGTAAGACAAGTCTTACTAATTAATCTATAGCTGTGGGGAGAAGACCCAGATTCATACCTTTCCCAAGGATATTTGCACGTAAATGAATATAACAAACCCAACTTGAATGGGAATTCGGCTCTCTGACCAACAATTCTGAGTCATTATCCATTGCACCACCCACACATCCAAACATTCAGAAACTGGTATTCCCAAGCAGTCACACATCTAAGTACTGACCAGGCTTGATGTTGATTAACTTCAGTGATCAACCGGTGTTTCAACGTTATGTAGCCATAAGTCTGTTTAAATTGGACATAATCAGTTTTAGTTGCAAATAGTCATTCACATAACAGTTCAGTTCATTGTGAAAACACTGAGGAGTAAAGCTAAACTTGCAGCTTGCTGAAATGCTTTTAGAAATCTCTCCCACTGAATCTGAATACACAAGACTAAGCTGTAAGGGTCTTTTGAAGCATACCACCCACAAGAGCACTAGGCCAAATCTGCCATCAGAGAGAAGTGGGCCATGATGTCTTACGGCTTCGTGGTTTCGGGTTGCACAGATTATCAAAATTGTGTTTCAGTTTATAATGGAAGGCACAGTGATTCAATTATTAGTTTTTCTATTATCTGTATTTGCTAATTTGTTTAATTAATCTCCTTTTATATAATTGTCTGTTTGAGTGGCATAAATTTTTTCAGTGAGGAAAGTCATATCAGTGAGCCAAGTTCAAATTCCTGCATAGCATATTGCATTCACTTTCACACAGATATCTTTGGGAAAAGCAATCAGTCTTTTCTCCTCTCAGCTATGAGAAAAATGATAGGGTAAACTGGGTTGTCTAGTCTTGAGTATCAATCAGTCTAAGAGTAGTGAAACTCTAAATTCAAAACCAGTGAGAAGGCAGTGAGAAAACATTCCACTATCTTTCCCAAGAAGTAACGTTAATTCATAGATAATAATAAAAATATAGTTTGTACAGGGCCATGTTCATCTGTATCTGTTTACTGTCTCCCAAAATTGTGTCTATTGTTTTTGTCTTCTCAAGCTATGGGTTAAATCACAGGGTAGTGTTACCTCTTGTCCCTTGGGTGGTAATCTGTCTTAGAGAAGAGAAGCACTGAATTGAAAACCATGAAAAAGGTAACAGGAAAGCAATCCATTATCTTTTCCAACCACACATGGCAATTCACAGATACTAAAGGAAAGGAATCTGTGGAGAGCTATGATTGCCTGTGTTGGGATTTTTTTTTTCTTATAAACCTATGGATATTAAATATTTGTCCGTTGCAATCTGAAGAAATGACTGTTAAAAATATCCCTCTCCCTAAATTTATCAACAAATCCTACAGATACATGCTGGGATTTCTTCCTAACCAATAAAAATGAACCACTTCTCGGTTTCATCTGCTATACTTTTGTTCTTTCTTGTCTTGTAGTCGGAACACTGCAATCACTTGACTGTATCCCTTTTGCATGTAAACACAATCTTTACTTTGTGAATTTTTGGCCTTATTACTGTTGCTTTAAGTTTTGACTTGAATGTAAATTGTTTGCTTAGTATTATTTCTTCATTTTCTTATGTTTATTGAGAACTTTGACAATTCTATTTGTTGAGTTAATTACTCTACAATACTTATACATGATAAGTGAGTTTGGAAGTTCATCACAATTGTTGCTTCCCCATGCTACACACACACACACACACACACACACACACACACACACACACACAATATATATATATATATATATATATATATATATATATATATATATATATATATATATATATATAATTATGAGTTATTAGTTCTGTCAAATTTAATAATGGCAGTAAAAGTACTATGCCTGCATATTTATGACTGGTTAAAAAATTAATCAAAATAAAATGTTAATATTTAAGCAAACAATAAACATACAAAACTCAAATTTAGTCTATTACTTTTTTTTAATTTAGACTACTTATTAATTTACATTAAAAATGTCTTGTAAAATATTTTTTTTTAAAAATATTAACTTTCGAAGAGACAACAATTAGAAATAACTTAGTTTACAAGGGGAAGTAACTCTTGCTTTCAAAATGCATAGTTGTTCTTTCTTGGCTTGTCAACAATCTCGAGCTAACGAAAATAAATGGAAAAGTATAATAAGATTCAAGTTTTAATAAAATGTAAACAATTTCAGAATACAGATTGATTAAGACTTTTTTTTTTGATCATTTCACCCCGAGCAAGACGATACTGGAACTAAGACGCAAGGAGTTACTAATAGTGAAAGAGAATAAAAAGACTTGAATGAGGAGAAAGGACAGTTGAGTAAACGAACAGTTCACAAAGTTACTTAAAAAATGGTGATTGATGTTGCATTTAACTTTTATGTGGCAAGAAGGAAGTTCCACAGGTGAAAAATGCGAGAAAAGAAAATATTATAAAAGAACATACAGATGCATCTATTTCAACAGTAAAAGAGTGAGACCTAGTTGCTAACAGTATGCTTAAAAATTCATGCATTCGAGGCACCAACGAGGACTGCTCATCAGAATAATTACCATGTAAATATTCATAAAAAAGACAGAGTGAAGTCAGGTTGCAGTAGTGGTAAAGTAACCAATGTTGAGATGTCACGTCAGGATCAAAATTACATTAAATATCTATCTTTAAATTTTGTCAAGAATGTTGAGATATATATTACTTAGCACTATGCAAGATGAATGGTAAATTTATAAATGCGAGAAGACGCATTCTGACAAGAAAATTATTTGAGTTTAGATACTATAAGAAACAATTACCATTAATTTATATTAAAAGGCAGAATTTAGAATTGTGGGAAAGGAATTATTTTCAATCCTCCAGCCTTTTTCACTACAGACAAAAAAATACAAGCTTATCACTATGCTTGCTATTTTGAAGTCATATGTTCAAATGAGTTACATTCCTTCATTCTACCAGTTCAGAATTCCACAACTAGCACCTACCAAGCCACATACACAGAGTTGACTCATCCTCATTCCCTTTGTATTTCATTTGTAAGAAGGAAGATCTATTCAGACAGCTTCTTCCTCAGAACTGTTACTTTGTACAACATTCCTGAAATATTGCTAACCTGACCACAATCTTAACCTCTTAAAATCTAATGTCAACCATTATCTATCCTATATATACTAATAATCTGAACTTACTTCCTTCTCTTACACCCATACAACAACCTCACTTAGTAACCCTATACCTTTTTGTAGCTCTTGAGCCTTGTCTTTGCTAAACATTTAATAATATGAAGACAAGAATATCAAGTAAAATTTATTATTGTGAATTATAAAAGCATTAGGATAATTATTTTTAGCTGGTTTCATATTGTGTTTCATACAATTTTAGAAAACCGGTATATTTTAATATTCCTAACTGTAAGCCTGGCATGTAAATGAGACCAAGATGAACATTTATTGTGCAAATGTTAAAATATTAATATATAAATAGAAATTAGATAAGGATATATAAATTTTTACATATCAAGAACAATATTGGGGAAAAATTGTATGACAAAGTGGAAGAATATTTTGTGTGACAAGTTTCATACTGTAGGACTTCATTGGACTAAATTTGTTATGTTGAGACTCCTATACATGCCCACCATAATGAGACTAACCAATTTTGACATAAAAAATGCTACTCTGATCAAAAGAGAAAACAATTCACTATGACAAAAATGTTTACAGAGTGCCTTGATGGTAAGGTTATGCACAGTAAATTTGCATCCTGGCTCTTACAACATTTCACCATTCTTGACAGATCTTCTATTATCAAAACTAATAATAATAATTATTATACCTAATAACAAAAGTGATGGAAACAAAAAAAATCTAAATGAAATCAGCTAGATTATATTAAAAAATATCGAAATTTAAAATTCCCAGCATCCCTCGTTTGTGCACATGTGTAGTTGCACCAACATAACAAATTTAGTCTGAAGTTGTAAAGGATAAAACCTGTCAAACAAAAACTTTTTCCACTTTGTCATAAATACAAATACAAACTATATACTTACTTACAAGTAGAAATTTTAATTTGTTTCATATTTATATTTATAAACCAGCTGTACTTTCATTGGCATATTAAATAAATCCATCAGAATATTAATCCATCTATGTATATATACACACACACACACACACATACATACATATATATATATATATATATATATATATATATATATATAACAGGTAGGTAGGGTTTATGAAGCAAATCCTCCAAAATATTAATTCTCTGTAATGGTTACATATACCAGGTATAACTGCAAAATTGTCCAATTATTAGATTAAACTCTGAACTGTTGTATCGTAGAAATGATTAATGATATCTTACTGGAATTCTCTGAGGTTTTTATAACACTACTGGACTCTACTTTGAGCAATAAGAATGTATAATTACTCTCTAATCTTAACAGAAGTATCTTGATGAAATTGATCATAAATGAAAATGGCATATCATTAATTAATCATAGCTAAGGAGTGGAAGCTCATGAAGTATTGAAATAAGGTTCAAATATATATTTATATTATTCCAGGATCATTTTCCCCACTTATTCAAGATGATCTTCACCCTCCCTAACCATCTAACTTTCTGACCTAGAGTAACAAGGTGCCTCACAGGTTTCACATACAATTTCATTTCCAAGTCTTATTCCATTGCTCTCTCAACTGTCATAGCTGAAATTCCTCTCTCACATGCCAAACATCTTATGAATTGAATTGGATCTTTTCTAATTGATCTCTTTAGATCTAAGTTGTTGTGACCTCCTGATCCAGTTTTCCTCTCTACTCTTCCCTCTTTTTTAAACTTATTCACTGTTTTTTTTATGGTTCTTGAATTAACTTTGAAGATGGAAGCCAGAGTATGAATGGTGGTACCATTATTGAAAGCTTGAATGATTCTTTTCCTCTCACCATTCCTCAGTTGTGAAGACAGTGGGTCTGACACAAAACAATTTTAACCTGCTTTCTTTTTAGCGGAATAACTCAAAAGATTTTTTCAGTGATTCTTACAAAAAATGGTGTCAAGATGGCTAAATGTCTTATCTGAAAACCTGGAAAAAAAGTTAGTTTAATGGTTTTTTTAGATATTAAACATTTTGTGGGATGGATAATTATGCTGTTACATGATTTGAACAATTTTGCTGTTACACCGGTTATAACGGGTAGGAATTATTGAACAAATCCATATAATGTATAGGATTCATTAAACAAATCCATAAAATTTTCATTCACTCTAATGATTCCATATATGACAGGAAGGATTTTTTTGACAAATCCTTCAAAACATTCATTCTTTCTAACAGTTACATATATAAGATATAGTTTTTATTCAACCCTCCATAAATTTTTTATTCATTTTAATGAATATATATAATTGTTTAAGTGATAAAGAAAATATTTTCTGCTAAAATTTTATTCTCTCCCTTAGACTGTTTTAGGATGGAGGAAGTTTAGTTGAGAATACAAAATGGTGTTTTGTGTCCAACTGGGTATGCTCAAGGGAAGGTAGTTGTTAGCTTGAACATATTTTTTTTTTTTTTTTTTTTTTTTTTTAAGATGATCAAATTTCCTATACTTTTACAAAAAGGAACTCACAAAAACATATCCAATTTTTGCAGAAATGGGAAAACAAACTGAAACACTTATGCTTGAACGTTAATATGCATCTGCATTTGAAATCATTACATCTAAATAACTTTTAGTGTTCTGTTATTGATGCTTACTTCTCCTGAAGAAGAAAATTAAAACATTTGAATGATTCAGCATGAGATTAAAAATTGAAAAAACTGTAAATATGTTTTAGCCCATTTTAGCACTTATTTACACATAGTATATTATGCATTAAAAATTAGAATACATTTTATGCATGTTATCTACATACATATACTACAGTTCAAAATTTTGAGTCCACTCCAGGTAATTTTTTAAATTGGCCCCAAAAGTAGTTATTTTGTTTTTTAAATAAGAGAAAATTATGAGACATGATTTTTTTTTTATTAAAAATTTTATTATAACAAAAAGAAAGCATTTTATGATTAAATTTTGCTCTCATTAAAATATCCTTCTTTAGCCTTGATGACTGCAGCACAGATCTTTGACATTCATTGCAAAAGTTTCTTCACATATATGTTTGATAATTGATTCCATTCTTTTTTCAATGACTCTAAGTCCTCTTTTTTCATTTCTTTTTTTTTTTTTTTTTTCACTCTTCTGTCAAATTAATCCCATGCTAATTCTGGGGGTGGCTTCAAACTTTTGATCTGTAGTATATATTGTAAATGAAATATCATTGTGTTGTTGCTAATGTGAAAATCACTCCAAACACTTTCGCTTCTAACAAAATCAAAACAAAATGAGGCCCATGTTTTTACAGCTGTAAAAAAAATTAATATTTTAACAAGGCACAAAATAATTTACAATCTGACATAATAAAAGGTTTTGTATATGTTTTGAGTGGATATCTTAAAATGGATGTAAAGCTCTTCTATTATACATGTGTATATGCATTATAGGTCAAAATTTTGGGATCACCCTGTGGAATTTGAAGAATCACCCAAAAATTTAAATTTTATGGATTTTTCAAAATTAATTTACTAGCTCACTTCAAGACAGAGGGACATTCACTTTCTGGAGGGTTTTATCATATACTCAATAGTAATAATAATAATGAAATTAACCTGTTACTGCATAAAATTTCCTTAGAATTAATTTCCAGACCTGGTATCTCAACTTCAGTTGCTTTCAATATTTTAATGGTGTCAAATTTTAATGAAATTTTAATGGTACCAAATTTTAATGAAATTTTAATGGTATCAAATTTTAATAGTGTGAAATTTAAGCAAACTACTAATTTGCAACTAGATCTCATTATTTTACTGTTGAAATTGATGTAACTGTAAATTCTAATAGTTTCTTTTCTTGCATTTCTCATCTGTGGAATCCACTTCCAATTTCTTTCTTCCCTGCCACCTACAACCTTGAAAAATTTCAATTAACATCAACTGACATCTTCTTCCTTTCTGAATATTCTTCTTTTATTGTTCTTTCTTCTCACTAAAGTCTTCTTATTCTTATTCTCTTCCACTCAGAGTAACTCCTTGCATCTTAGTAGCATTAATGCCTTACTGGGGATGAAATGATTAAAAATAAACAAATAAAGTGATATTTGGGTAGTGTGACAGGTACTGGTATGGAATCAATAAACTGATTTCAAATTCCAGGTTACCCATTTCCACTCAAAAGCTCTTGAGAATGGCTTCAGTTTGTGTCTGTCCCACAGCTATGGATTAAATAGCAGGGTAGACTAAACTTTTACTCTTGGTTGGAAACCAATCTAAGAGAAGAAAAACTCTGAATACAAAACTATGTAAAATGCAGCAGGAAATCACCCCACTATCTTTCTGAAGATGTCTGTCAATTCACAGATAATTTCAGTGTAAGGTTTCAGTTGACTAATAAAGTTGTGTGCAATAATTGCCTGCAGTAATGGTCCTTCCATGTTCCAAAAGCTCATAATGGATGACAAATTTTCATATTTTGCCAGACACAAAGCAAAGATTTTCGGTGGGGGGGGGAGTCCAGGTTTGGTGTTGGCATTGGTTTCTCATTTTGTGATAACCAATCTCTTTTTTTTTTGTTTTTTGTTGACAAACATATTTTTCATCACCTTTAACAAATACAATACAAAAATGAAAGGCTGGTATTCTTAGTTAAGTCTTTTAACCAAGAATACCAGCGTTTCATTTTTGCATTGTATTGATTGTATTGTTAAACGTGATGAAAATATTCTGTACATAGTACAATATTGTATTTGATTCTCAAGCAAAAGCTTTGAAGGAACTCAAATGGCCACATTGCATGTTTTCTCAAATTGCTTGAGATATTTGTGAACATGTCTTTGCTCTGGTGCTTTGACGTGGATGCAATTCAATAGTTTTTATTCAGACGTTAAGGATATAAAGAGCATTCCCTGCATTTGCTATACACTGCACAAATGTTTTTACATGACTCTGTAGCAGTAATACACTTTTGGAATTTATAGAGTAAATATTTTGCTTTTTAAAGTTGTACGCTTCCATGGGGTTTAAATTCTGAAACACACTATAAATGACACACAATGAGATAGAAAAGACTAATTCTAAACAGTTTCATACCATTCAGCTTTGGTTCTACCTTGGTAGATTAAGTTCATCATAGTGAAATATCTAATTATTTTATGAACACCCAAAAACTATGTAAAAGGAAGCAGGAACATGAAGAATGTGTGTCAATTCACTGATAATAACAAAAAAGGGTCTACAGAGGTTCATGATAACCAAAGTCCTGAAGGGACATGGCATTAAAAATGAGCTCATAAAAATGTCTTCTTTGGCATTCTTCTGGAAGACTACAAGGCATATCAAGTGAAAGAATAAGACCAGCACACTCCAGTGGATCAAACAGTTTTCTCTTTATCCTAAGGAAAAACAATGAACTTTTCACATCATAGAATAAGAACAAAATAACATCATCATCATTATCGTCAGTCCCATGGCGAGGTGTCACTGTGCAGATGATCACCTGACCAGTTCCTTCAACATATCTGGTTTGAAAATTGAAAATTCATGTATAGCATATTTTTGATCTGACAGAGCCCATCCATCTCCAGATCAAACCACAGCCAACATCCTCCATTTTGAAAGTTTACATAGTCATTGATTCCATTGGGGGAACACTTTGCCCATGTTGTTCCCTTCAGTCTAATAAGTCCTCTGATCAGAGATGTTGTGATATCACTGCACTGGTCTTTTTTTTTTTTTTTTTTTCTTTTTTTTTTCATCATTTCACCCCAAGCAAAGCAGAAGTGACACTAGTATGCAAGGAGTTATAGGGAGTGAAAAGAAAGGAGAATTGGCAGGATTGAGAGAAGGGCAAAAGATGAAGGGGACTGAAGAAGGCAGAAGACGGTGATTGATATTGCATTTAAATTTTTGAAGATTACAGTTATCAGGGGAGCATTTAAATGGAAAGGAGTTTCACAGGTGGGAAGTTCAAGAAAAGAAACTGCTGGAGTAAAAGTGGTGGTTGTATTTAACAATTTCAACAGTAAAATAGTGGGACCTAAATGCCAGTCTAGTAGAACGTTTAAATTCATGTAGTTGGGGCACCAGGGGAAAAAAAGCTTGTCTTAGCGATTGCCAGGAAAATATTTGACAGAGGGAAGCCATGATATGTCAGCAAGCAAGTGATTGAAGTTGAGATGCCTGGTCAGGATTGACTCCATTACAGATCTATTTCATTCTATAAGATGACCACTGAGTTTACAAGAATGTTCATCAACCCTTTGACAGGTCTTGGTTCTAATCCTATTTTGTGTCTGGTCAGAAAAGCCTGATGGGTAAACTGGTTTAGTCACCTATGACCCAACCATGTAGCAGGTAATAATGGACTACAGGGTACTACTGTTACTTGTAGAATAACTTGATGTAAAAAAAAAAAAAAAATGGATTAAATAAAGGATTCACTTCAACATTGGCCATGAAAGACACCAGACCTGACAGGTGAAAGAACAAGAACAGCATAGCCCAAGGAGTAAAGGAATGATTTCAACATTCTTGGATGGTTACTAAATGTGGCAGACACCCAAGGGAAAATGATAGATAATAAGGCTGAAACAATAAAAATAGATGAGGAAACTAGGTCTAGGTTGAAAGAATCGATTGATAATAGCATCAATAACTTGTTCTAGAATTTCAGGCAAAACAAAACCCATTATCAAATTTTCCTCTGGATAATAACATAGAAGAGAGGTGCATAATAATAGAGATTTCTGTCTTATGAAGTGAAGGGATACTCAATGTGGGAATAGTTCAGACAAATAACAAAGTGGGTTAGCTACAATTGTGCACCACCAAGTTACTCCAGAGAGTGTCGGTCAGGTAAAAAAAAAAAAAAATATTTACACTATTTACATTGTTCAGACTATTGTCCTCATCATTGTTGCTATATTCACAACGTTTCAGCCATTGTATGCTTTGGCCTTTTTCAGGTGATTGGAATTTTGAACTGAACACTTTATTTCATCCACTGGGGTAGATTGTTCTAGTTTCACATGTCATGCTTGTTTTGGATGTTTCAGTTATCTCCCTTTAACACAACTCTCCAAGTTTATTTTCACCTCCAAAATAGCCAGGTATTGAACTTCACAACTCTTTGAGTCAAGCACTGGATCCGACCAACAGCTTTTATCCACTGGGCCATATGTCATAACCATCAAATTCAATGTCTTTTACATTTTATAAATTTTGGAATGTTTTTTTTACAAAAGCTTATAATCAAATATTTTCTTTCATCTAACTGTATTATAATACTTTCAGTAAAATGGTTTGACCAGTGAGTGTCAGTTTTGGTAATATCATGTAATTCCAGGAAGACATGAGGTTGATAGATTTTCTACCACTTATTTAACCCTTTGTAGGTTATTTAAAGCCAGAATATTTTTTTAGTTTGTAAGAATTTTTTTTTAGATAATAATGGTTTAAGGATACAAGTTTTACTAATTAACCCATAGTTGAGGGAGAAGAGGTGGATTCATACCTTTCTCAAGGGTATTTATATGTAAGTAAATATAACGAACACACCAGAAATTGAAACACGTCACTCCGATTAACAATTCCAAGTCATTATCCATTACACCACCTGCACATCCAAACTTACAGCACCTGTTATTCTCAAGCAGTCACCCATCTAGGTACTGACCATGCTTGACATTGCTTAACTTTCGTGATCGTATGAGAACTGGTGTTTCAACATGATGTGGCTGTAAACCTGAAAACATGTGACGTTATGAATAACCATATATACTTGAGTATAATACGAGTTTTTATCATTAATTTTTCATGCAAAAAAATAGAGGCTCACATTAGACACAGGTAATTTTTTTCTGGATGGGTTAAAATTCATGTCAAAATTGGGGGTCGCACTATACATGGTGCGATGGATAAATTATCGTCTAAATTACGCAAAAATGAAAATAATATTGACATCTCATTTTAACAGATATATTTACAAAAATTACACAAAAATATCTTGAAATACTAAAGGCTAAATTTATTCAATAATATCACTATTGGCTTCAAACAGGGCCTCCAGATGACTTCGGAATCTTCTGCATCTCTTCTGGACGGTCTCCTTTTAAAAGTTGGTGAAAGCTGCCATAATCTTTGCCTTCAATTCATCTTTGCTGTTACAAGGAGTTTTATTGGTCTCTCACTCAACTGTGCCCCACATATAATAATCAAAGGCATTGCAGTCTGGGGAGTTAAGTGGCCAGATGTAAGGGATAATGTAGTTTCAAAAATTGTCTCACAACCATAACTGAGTACTCCTACTTGTGTGGCATTGTACAGAGATTTGTTGCTAGACATAAGGTCTTTCAGCAGCCACTCTCTTCATCCAGATCAGCACTACCTCTTCAAGGCACTTGATGTTGGCCTCTGTGTTGAGTCCAAAGCCCTCACCAACAAATTTGGGTGTTCTTTTCTTATCAGAAGGATCAGAGTGAGTTTTCTGAGATGCCGAACATTCCTAATTTCCATTAGACTCATCCAACTCTTTCTGAATCCTCTGGACTGACCTCATATTGACAAACAAACACTCTGAAATGCTCATATTGGAGCTTCTAGCACAAATGTCAAGCAGTACAGCATGCCATTTCCAAATTTCTGGCAGAGTGAATTGTGACATGGTGCTCTTTTTCTCACAGATGGTGCCCAACTAACCCTACTATGCTGTGCAGTCAACAAAATCAAGATCAAATGCATGAGTGAAATTAAAAATATTAAATGGCAACAAATTACACATTACACCCTGTACACAAGTATATACAGTATGTGGCCAACAAAGCACACATTCTATGCTGATGAAGATTTAGCCTGAAAATTTCTATATAAACTATCATGTTATTTAAATAATGTTTTCTTCTTTAATTTGACATGTCCTTTCAGGATATTGGCAATTATAAAACCACAATTCTTCACAAATGCCAACCTTTTTTAAAAATTTTTAACTTTTACCACCTCTCTTTGTCCCTGCTCTACTATTCATTGTCAGAGGTTCTTTATTTTCTCACCATTTACCCTTCTTTTCTTTTAATCATTTCACCCCAAGCAAAGCAGGAAAGCCACTAGTACGCAGAGGATTATAGGGAGTGAAAGAGTTGACTGAGGAATGATAAAAAAGTTGAATATGATTCGATAAGATAGAGAATGACGATTAATGTTCCATTTAAATTTTTGAAGATTGTAGTTATCAGGGAAGTAAGTAAATTGAAGGGAGTTCCACAGGCAGGAAGTATGAGAAAAGAAACTGTTGGAGTAGAAGTTGTGATTGCATTTAACTATTTCAACAGTAAAAGGGTGGAACCTATTGACAATCTAGTAATATGCTTAAATTTACATAGTCACAGCACCAGGAGAAAAAAGCTCATCAGAGCAATTGCCATGAAAATCAGTAAGAAAATGACTGAAGTCAAGATGCCTGGTCAGGATCATTTTTTGTCAAGAATCACAAGATCAGTATGTCCAGTGAGTGTTAGGTTTTCCAGGCCCTCTTTCCTTACTACATCTCTCAGTGTCACATCTGTTTTCTTATTCCTATTTTCTGTAAGACTTTTTCAGTGCTCACATGTTTTATCTCATTTTTATTTTAAAGCAATTATATGGAAGTATTTTTTTTATTGTGAGATATTAACTGTAAATTTTCTTTTTTCTCTTCAGATACAATGGTGTTTTCATCTGCCACCTTCATTGAGCTGAATGGGATTTGTATGTGTTCAGTGACGGTGTAGGCCAAAATGTTCCTACCTCTGTGTCTGCTGCTGTCTGTCCTGAATTGGTGCCTATGCATCGACCTCACTTACTTTGTCGAAGAAGGGAAAGATCCAGGGACACTAGTAGGCAATATTGCTGCCGATTCACATCTGATGGACCGAATCCCTCTTGACGAACGCAACACCATCACATTTAGCCAGTTACGGGGAGCACAGACAGGCAGCACCCAACTGTTCCGGGTATCAGAGAAGTCTGGGAAACTTTACACACTGCACACATTGGATGCAGAGCTGATGTGCAAGCGTTACCAAGAATGCTCTAGGTTTGTTGAAGTGGCTGTCCAGAAAGGAACATCGTTCATTAAGGTTCTTGAAATCAAAGTGATTCTGAAAGATGTCAATGACTTCCAGCCAGAATTCCCCATCAAGCAAGTGAACATCCAGTTTTCTGAAGGTGATGCCATTGGAATGCGTAAGTCAATCCCTAATGCCATCGATAAGGACGTTGGGTCTATGAACTCAAAAATTACTTATAAGCTCATGAAAAATATGAATGATCCATTTTCGTTGTCTGTCTCGAAACGTGTTGATGGGACAGCTCAGTTGTTTATAAATCTAGAAGAAAAGTTAGACAGGGAAATGAAAGATTCATACATGATTCAAGTGGTTGCTAAAGATGGGGGATCTCCTCCAAAACAGAGTGAACTGGATGTTAATATAACAGTCACAGATGTAAACGATAATTTGCCAATCTTTTCTCAAAAAGTCTATAATGTCACAATCAAGAATGAACCAAGTGATAATTTGCCTGTTGCTATTCTTTCTGCGAGTGATTTCGATATTGGTAAAAACGGAAGGGTCTCTTACGAATTCAGTTTGCAGACTTCTGATATTGCTAAGGTTCATTTTAAGTTGAATAAAGTGACTGGGGAGGTCTTCTTGCATAAAAAGTTTACACTGGGACAAGAGCTGGTGCATAAGTTGTATGTAAAAGCCACAGATGGCGGCAGTCCCCCACTAAGTTCTATTGTGATGATTTTAGTCAATGTGATTAACCAGCAGAATAATGCTCCTACCATTGATGTTAATTTTGTTTCTCGGTCAATGGGTAAAGAAAACACAGTTGCAATTTCAGAAGATATCGAGGTTGGTAGTTTTATAGCCTATGTGAAAGTAACTGACCATGATGCCGGTCAAAATGGAGAACTAAGTTGCATTCTTCACCATGATAAATTTCAACTGCAGAGCCTAGGTCCTAAGCGATATAAAGTACTTGTCAAAAAACCACTGGACAGAGAAACACAGGACCATCATGATGTTATCATCAGCTGTCAGGATAAAGGCTCTCCCCCTTTACATTGTGAAAGCAAATTTTCAATTAAAGTAATGGATGTAAATGATGTGCAGCCAACATTTGCAAAAAAGACTTTCAAATTCTGGATCTATGAGAATGAGAAACCGAATTTTCCGGTTGGTTATATCAATGCTACAGATCCAGACCTGGGATCTGGTAGCAAACTCACCTACTTCCTTCTTGCAGATAATAAGTACTTCTTGCCATTCCAGATCACAGACAATGGACTGATTTCTACGGTGATGTCTCTGGATCATGAATTTCAGGATGTCTATGAATTCCAGGTTTTGGTGAAAGACAAAGGTAGGCCGTCTCTAAACAACACAGTGAATGTGATCGTAGAGGTCAGGGATGAAAATGACAACTCTCCCTACTTTATGTACCCCAGTGTTAACCCTTTCAGTCTAGATGTAATTTACTATCCACACCATACGAAAAACATTACGGTTCTGAAGGCCTCTGACAGTGACGGTCGGGAAAATGCTTTCCTCAAGTATGAGATAACGGATGGCAATGACAAACAACTATTTACCATCAATCCTTATACAGGTCTATTGTCTTTTACCCGAGTGGTCACCCAACAAGATGCTGGTTCCTATGACCTTCAGTTTGCTGTAAAGGACAGTGGTACCCCAGTTCTCTCTGCCACAACAACTATCTTTTTGACCTTAACTGTGAGCAACAAGACATTTGAGATGATAAATGTTGTCCAAATGAAAGCTGATGAAGCTGATGAGAAGATTCATCTGGATTTTCTTATTGCAATCGTGTCAGTGGCTGTCACTCTGTCTGTGATCATTACAGCTTTTATTTCCATATGTTTCCTCAGGTTAACCAACCAGAAGAACATTTCACATAGAACTGAAGGGAACTGTTCTGTGAAATGTGAGCAAAGACAATTGATGTACCCTTATCTTGCAACTTCTTGTAATGATTTGCCTTCAACTAGGATAGAAGAGGTTGACATTAACAGAGACTTCCATCTTATGGAGCGAGGGGATTCTCAAAGGGGGGATAATTCAGACAATGGACAAAGTGGGTCAGCTACAATCATGCACCTCCAAGCTACTCCAGAGGTTGTATATCAGGTAAGGCAAAAAAAAAAAAAAATTAATGACTATAAAATTGTAAGTTTTTGCATTTTATTAACTTGATAACCATTTCAAGACTTTTTTTTTACAAATATTTTCTTTCATTTTTTTTTTTTTTTACAATGATGTTCACCCTGCACAAGGTCCAAGAGCCACTCGAGGTATAGTGTGACTAAGAGTTTATGTCAGATACATGTGAAAGATAATGGTTAACCCTAAACTTGAACAGCTTGTGAACTTGTTGTAACCTAGAAAAGATTACTGAATGAGGAATAACTAAAATGGAGATTGGAAATGAAATAACCTCAACAAAATACAATAATTACCAGTGGCACAAAGTAGGTAACCCGCTGCTAGTGGTAGACTACTTAGACAGCATTTATAAGGATTGGGACATACCCATTAGTTTTCATAGGTACGGTATATAACACCATTCATGGGAGTTCCACTGTATTGTAATACCTTCAGTCAATGTGCAGGTAGCATCATGATTATTGGTGAAGAAAATTGGACTCGTGAGATGCATTCAAATTCCAAACTAGACATTATTATCTCCCATTGTGTGATTTTTTAATCCCCTTCAAAAGTTTATTTTTTATAATGTTAATATTTTTTTTTAAATTGAGAAATTAAGATAAAAAATATGTAGATATCATTGATGTATACACAGTTTCAAGCTCACTATTTGTAGATAAGAGCTAGTTCTAATAACTCTGTAAAAAGTTAGGAAACAAATTTAAACTGTATGTCTTCTAAATTGATAAAAAATGAATATTTTTCAGTATCTGTCCATATTTCTGAGATGAGGTATTATGTACACTATTTACATTATTCAGACTATTGTCCTGATCTTTACTACCATATTTATTACAACGTATTGGTCGTTGTACACTCTGGCCTTCTTCAGGTGGTTGGAATGTCAAACTGAACCCTTTATTTCACTCACTGGGGTAGACTGTTCTAGTTCCATGTGCCATGTTTAATGGATGTCAGTTATCAGTTATCTCTTGTTAATTTCCCTCTCCAAGTTCTCCACTGCCTTAACCAGGTATTGAACTCAGAATTCTTTGAGTTCTGTCACTGGATCTAACACATGCCTTTATCGACTGTCCTTGAGGACATCTGTGTTGAATTTCTGGGTATTATAAACCTAATGTCTTCAGCAACCTTTTTTACCAGTGCTTATATTGCAATTTTTGCTGTTATCATTGCATATTTTTACCAGAGCTCATTTTGCAATTTTTGTTGTTATTATTGCTTTTCACTGGCACTCCTTATTACTGGTTCTCATATTGTATTAATTTCTATGCTTGGTCAGCTCAGGAAATTTTTGTGGCTTAGCAAATGTGCTGATTCTTTAAGTTTACGAATATTCCAATGGTGTTCTTTGTCTATGATCCCAACCTGATCCGACAGAGGGCAGTGATCTCCCTTTTCTCTCCATATGTGGTCAGCCATGCCTGATTTTTCCACTTCCCCTCGTTACAGCTTTCTGGTGTTCTTGAAACCTTACCTTAAGGGGACAGCCTGTCTCCCCTTTATATATTTTCCATAGCTGCATGGGATAGCGTACACACAGTCTTTAGTCATGTTCTCCTCTATGGGGGGTCTTACTCAGGAGAGATATCTGCAAAGTGTTGTCCAGAGAAAAGTGATAATAACAACAAAATTTGCAATATGAGCTCTGGTAAAAACATGCAATGATAACAGCAAAAATTGAAATATGAGCACTGGTAAAAAAGGTTGCTGAAGACATTAGGTTTATAATACCCAGAAATTCAAACACAGATGTCCTCAAGGACACATGGCACAGTCGATAAAGGCGTGGGTTAGATCCAGTGACAGGACCCAAAGAGTTAAGTTCAATACCTGGTTAAGGCAGTGGAGAACATGGAGAAGGAAATTAACAGGAGATAACTGATAACTGACATCCATGGAACTAGAACAGTTTACGCCAGTGAGCAAAATAAAGGGTTCAATTCAACATTTCAACCACCTAAAGAAGGGCGGAGCATACAACAGCCAAAATGTTGTAATAAATGTGGCGACAAAGATGATGAAATTAGTTCGAATAATGTAAATAGTGAATATTTTTCACTTCTGACAAATATGACATTTGTCAGAATTTAAGAATAATAATTTTTTTTTTATTGATTGAGTAAGGAATGTTAATGTATAAAAATTATTCCTTGAAAAAAATTTTTCCCTATTTTTGACAAGTGGACCGGTATACTTAAATTGTGCTCAAATTTGAATGGAATTTGAACTGATTGACCCTTCTGAGCTGTTAACATTACACCACCTTCACATTATATAGATATGTACTGATCACTATTTAAGTCATGGGTTATATGGTATCTGCTATCAACAGAGAAAATGTCTTTTATAGGAGTTTAGTATGTGTTATAAACACAATAGTTACTTTGGTGTAAGCAAGCTATTAATAGATTTTTCAGGAATTTAAATAAAGATGATTTTACAAATGAAAAACCATAGTCTCCATCAAGCTGTTTTCAAATAGCAGCTGACAGATTGGTTTTCCAGAATGGAGTCTTGGATAAGCATAAAAAAATTTCCGCCATAAATATTCAATCAGACTGAGATTTTTGTAGAATGGAAAGAATTATTGCTTTAGAACTCCTGGTATTGTTTATAACATTGTGCAAACTCATGTGAGTCCAGGTAATAAATACACAATTTAAACAAATAATAAAGACACAGGTTTAAACAATTAATAAATACTTTAACATGTTACAGAAAAATAAGGTAAAAGATTCTTTAGTTGATGGTTTGAAGTGCTTAAATTATATATGTTTTCTGGGAGGAAGAAAAAGCATGCTCCTCTGAAGTCAATGGGGTAAAAAGTGTGGGCATTTAAAAAATGTGCTACTTGTAATTTATTCAGGGGCAGTAATTCAACGAAATCCAGACTCTTTGCTGACCATGGCATTGCTCTATGGCAAAATGAATTATTATCCTGATTTGTCATCACCAAACCTATTTATGAAATGAGAAAAGTATCCAAAATATAAAGGTACTGTTGGTGTAATGAGTCTTGCATTGTTTCCTCATACTTTAGATTAGGTGATTTTACAATATGTCAACTGTGAATGATAACAGGTTTGTGGGTTTTATGTGTATTTTTAGGTGCAAGTGCATGTTCTGTATATAAACAAAAAAAGTGTGGAAGAAGCATACAAAAAAAAAATTGAGTTTCTATTACGGACATTTATTTCTTTTGTTTGTTGTATTGAAACAAAGTTAAATGTCTCTTGAGTATGTCTGTTTTTGTTTTTGGTTCAGAAATTATTTAGTAAGGATTAGAACAGGTAAAGATGGTTGAGTTCAAGTCAGCCACATGCTGAGTTGGGATGGCTAAATCTTTGCTTCATGAGTAGGCCTGCTAAGACACATTCAAATGATCTCATCTTTCCAAAAGTGTGGTCATAAAATCACACATATGAACAGAAAATCTTTCCAGTTACTTTATAATTTGCATCATGGAAAAATGAATTTTTTTTTGTTCTTTATTGTTTTATTTATTGTTTTTATTTTATTTTTCTACACAATGCTTGCTAAGTTATTTAATATCCAGTTTTTGCATGAGATGTCAACTGATCAAATTCACATTTCAGTAGTAATTTTCGACTAGAGTAGCCTTACTTACTTACACTGAAGCACCCTCATCTAACAGGTAATTTTATATTATAGATGAGTGATTAAATTTGTTTGTTTCTTTTAGACCAGGGGTTCATAATCTTTTGATGATTCCAGACCCCCAATGGATTGTCCAATATGGTCCCATATCTACTTCACTTGACTGTCAAAATAATTATCACCAATCCTATTATTTGCCAGTATGTCTTCCAAATATTTCAATCGCTTGAATTTACTGTACTTTACATATGGATTGCTAGGAATAAAACATGAAAAAAAACCATAAGCATTGATAACTTTATTATATTTTTTTTACTGAAAGCAAAATAAAATTATAATTCAGTTTTATTACAAAAGAAAAAGGAAGGGAACATAAATGTGCAAGTTTTTTTAATATCTCAACTACAATAAAACAGACTTTTACTAATCTAGTGAGATATTTGCTGTTGTTTTTGTGCAATCAAAGCATGGAATCATGGTACAGTTACTGACAAAGCTACTCATATGTCATCTGACACATCAAGTCGATTTCTCCACTTTGATTTCAGATTTAATAATGCAGAGAATCCTATTTCACAGAGATATGTAGTTGTGAAGGGAACCAAAACATGCATTGCCCAGAAATCGAGTCCCATACCCGCAAGGGGTATGGATACCCCCAGTTGAGAACCCCTGTTTTAGACAGTCATCTTTATGTGTCATTGAAATTGCCCTGGACTAAAGTTTCAACTGTACCACCTTGGCCAATACAGATTTGTATTTGATCATTGAATATCATTTTGGCTCCATACTGTTTTTCTTGAGCTCAATGTAACCTTTTCTTCTATTTTGGGATTAGTGCTGATTTTCAGTTGGCTTTATCTTTATGTAAATCTCATTTAGTTCAGCTAGTTTCATATCATTCCAATAGCTGGTTCCAGATCAAAACCTTGATATGGACCATTTTTTAAAAAATTTCCGCCATAAATTTTCAATCAGATTATGATTCAGACAGTTAGCTAGCCGTGTCATTGAGTTGATGTAGCTTTCATGAAGTACTATAGCAAGATGCATTATCATCATGAAAAATGATTACATCAACCCCCAGATCTATTTTATGCTGATGAAATGAAAAAGTGTCGAAAATATAAATGTATATCTCCTGTGGATTGACTGTTGAGGTAATGATTGCTATTTCCCTTGGTCTTTTACCTGACAGGTAACTCCAGATCATAAGTGAATGTGTAAATTTGCTTTTTTTCTTCAGGATTAGTTTTCATTAGAATGGTAGCAGACAACAGTTCCAATATCATCAGCTTGGGCAATTCAGATTCAAGACTCATCACTGTCCAGTGCATCTGATATTTCTCTAGATCTCCTTGATAAAATCCAAAGAAAACTCAGCAATATTATAGACCCTGTTCTAGAATCTCAGCTTCAGTCTCTTTCCCATCATTGTAAGGTTGCCTTCCTGTGTCTTTTCTATAAATACTTTCATAGTAATTGTTCAGATGAGCTCTTCACTATGATGCCTCAACTCTGAATTTAAGCACAATACTAGACTGGCATCAAGACCTCATCAATTTACAGTTGAGTTGGCTAGATGTAATTGCAAATTCTATGCTACAGTTTCTTTTCTCACACTTCTTGCTCTCTTCTGGCTCCATGCTTTAATCTGCAAAAATTTAAATGCAATGTCAATCACTACCTGTCATCCTCCTGATTACTCTTCTTTTTTTCTCACAATGTTTCTCTTTTACACCCAGTAACTCCTTGTGTCTCAGTGGCTTTTCTCCCTTGCTTGGAGTGAAGTTGATTAAAAAAATATCAGTTTCTTGCAATAATTGCTTCTTTGTAGCCCACTGTCACTTCATTTTCTGTT
This sequence comes from Acanthosepion pharaonis, assembly GCA_903632075.3. Taxonomy (NCBI): domain Eukaryota; kingdom Metazoa; phylum Mollusca; class Cephalopoda; order Sepiida; family Sepiidae; genus Acanthosepion; species Acanthosepion pharaonis. The sequence continues at coordinate 145,082 of CAHIKZ030000633.1, forward strand.
TGTGTGTTAACGCTGGTTTTCATTTAGTTTTTCTCTATATAAATTCTCTTCAGCCAACTCCTTACCATTCTGTGACAAATATTGACTACTACTCATACCTACTTATTTTTCATTCATTTTATTGTATATTTTCTATTTTTCAAGGATGTTAAATTGAGTTTTCCAGCCTGACACTTTGATGTTTTCCATAGTTTATCTGTATGCTTTAATTTTAAGACTTCCCATTTTGTTTCTCTCTCTCACTCTCCCATACCAGACTCCTCTGTGGTGCATAGAGCCACACCCTCACCATGCTTGGTGTTGCTACTGTTGTTTCTATAGCAAGTAGGTTTCGTCAGGATAAAGTTGCCAACCTTATTCCCAATCAATTTTTAATTCAGAGTTGTCTTTCTCTTAGACTGGTTGCCAAGGCGAGAGAATTCAGTCTTCTCTGTTTATATGTGCACCAAATTTTAGCCACAGCTGATTGGGAATTTTTACCACACTGTGTTACGTTTCCTTCTTAAGAGCATGTCTCTGTCTTGTCTGGTATTTGCACACCCACAGAGAGCACCTCTCTTGACTGAGAAAAACACTTGTGGTATATAGCAGTCCCAGACCCACGCTGACTATTGGCTAATACCAGCCTAGTATCATTCATATGCAAATAGTCAGCACCACCTACTTTAAGTAGGTCTTCTCTCAACAGCCTATTGTGGAAAAGGACTCAACTCTTGGTGCTTACAGCACCACATACAACCAACTCTTTTCTTGGGCTGACCCAATCCTCTGTTACACTCCCCCCGATCTCCTGATCACAGCACCAACATGCAGGGGATTCTCTGTTACAGAGCATTTTATAATTTCTTTTGTTTTTCCAGTTGACAGCTCTCTTGTTTGAAGCTTGTTATTGTTATTTACTCAGCTTAACTTAGTTTTCATAGAAGGCAGTGTATAGGGAACCTTGTGATGAAAATCACTACTAAGTTGGAATGGTTAACCTGACTACCTCATTCACCCTTACCCAATGACAATGTACCTTTTTATTTACTAAACTTCGCTTGGTTTTTGACCCAAAGATATAAGTACAGGGCATCCAGTGAGGATCAGATACACTGCTGAAAATCATTTCAACTAATATATTAACTCATTAATCTTTACCCCTCTATAAAATACCTTGTTATTTTCTAAGCTTAGTTTAGATTGATACAAGGCCACAATTATGGGACACCCTGTGAGGATGAAACTAAGTACTTAATAGGAATGGTAAACCAGATTAGCTCACTAACCGTTATCCCAGCTGAAAGTGCTCTTTTATTTCCCAAGTTAAGAACTGTTTAGGCCCAAGGGCACAAGTAAGGACACCCAGTAAGGTTCAAACTCAGAAGTAATATTCAACAATTTAAATTCAGTAACCATTATTAAACAACAAGGCACCCTTGTTATTTACTAAGAGTACCAGAACATAATTAACAGCCACCCAGTGAGAGTCAAACTCATAACTAAGTAGTAGTGGTAAACCAGAAAAGCTTACTAACAATTACCATATGCTGAGATGACTGATCTACTAAGGTTAGGTTAGTTTGATTCAAGACTTAAAGCATAGAGCACTTTAACATTACCTTGTTTTATTTTTCAAATATTCAAACAACAGCATACTAAGGTCCGCAAACACTCTTTTTGCTGCAAATTGATTTGCATAATTAGACTTATGGTGGGTTATTGTTTTAGAAATGCAAATTATAAGATGATCCTATGATTTTTTCTTCAACACTGAGTGATTTCATAATTTATTCCCCTTAATGCGCAGGAAAAAAATATGTCATTAATTTAAATAATTTAATCTAATTAGTTTGAGATTTATATTCACATTAGTTTATTTCATTAGTTCATTCTTTAAAAGTTTTCAAATTGTGATTTACTTCAAAATGCTTAAATTACGGTTTTGTTAGATTCAGTTTGCAGATTATATTCCCAACATTTGTTCAATATTCTTCTCAATTTTTATTCAAGTCAATTTTCTGATTATTTCCAATTTTTATTCAAGGCACTTTGCTGATTATAGCCTAAACATTTGTTAAATTCAATTTGCTAATTATTCTCAATTTTTTTCTAGGAAATTTGCTGATTATTCTTAACACTTGCTTGCACTGATTGACAGGACTGTAAGTTTCACTGATGCTTTTAGGAAAATAGAAAGTGGTGTAAGACAGATGTGTCTTCTTATTTATTTAACTGGGGAATTCTGAAACTCCTACCAGGATTCATTATTGGTGGCCACAATCTTAACAATATAAGATATGCAGATGACACAGTGCTGATAGCAGACACAGAAAGGAAACTACAAAACCTCATACAGAAGGTAGCAAAGAAAAGTGAGAAGAAAGGACTAAGTATAAACTACACTAAGATAGAAAGCATGTTTATCAGCAAAAGGGTGAGCCCAAAATTGAAATTATAGATCAGGAATACAAAAATCACCAGGTACAGAAATTTAAATATCTGGAAAGTGTTCTAACAGAGGAGGGAAAGTGTGACAATGAGATCCAAAAACATATTGGGATGACCAAAGATGCATTCCAAAAGCTAAGTAGAGTATTAAGAGACAGAAAAATTTCATTGGAAACAAAGAAAAGAGTACTGAACTGTTACATGATATTTGTCCTTCTATATTGCAATGAATGCTGTACAATCTCCTCAAAGATGAAGGAGAGACTTGATGCAACAGAAATGTGGTTCAACAGAAAGATGTTGAGGATACATGAACCAAATATATGAGCAACAATGAGGTTTTGGAGAGAATGGAAGCAAAGTGGAAATATATACTTAACATCAGGAAGAGGCAACTGAAATTTCAGGGATACATAATGAGGATGGAGTGCTTGGAAAATCTAATACTCACAGGACAGATAGAGGGAAAAGGGTCACAGGAAAGAAGTGTGTAACATACTTGATGGGCTTAAGCAAATGAATGGCAGAGAATTAACAAAATGACAAAACTTATTAAGAGCAACAATGGACAGGAGGGAGTCAAGGGCTATGATCACCTATGTCCTGAATGGACATGGCACATAAAAGATCACCCTATGCAAGGTAGTAAAGCCACTAAAACACAATGAGTTTCAGGGTGTGGTGGAATTAAGAAGAGAAACATTAATAATGAGTGGTAAGAGAAAAGAGTAATCAGGAGGACAATAGATAGCAACTGACATTGCATTTAAATTTTTACAGATTAAAGTTGGCTGGAAAGGAAGGGAGTTCAACAAGCAAGAAGTGCAAGAACAGTAACTATTAGCATAGAACTTATGGCTACATCTAGCCAGCTCGACTGTCAATTGCTAAGATCTTAACACTAGTCTAGTACTGCAATTAAATTCATGAAGTCCAGATACCAGAGCAAAGAGGCCATCTGAAAAATTACCATGAAAGTACTTATAGAAAAGGCACAAAGAGTCAAACTTACACTAATGGGAAACATAACTGAAGTCGAACCACCAAATCAGGACTGATAATATTGCTGATTCTACTTTGGATTTTATGAAGGAGCTCTAGAGAAATAGCAGGGCAGCAATATTCTAAGCATGAATGAATGGTAGACTTATAGATATATCAGATAGATTGTGGAGAGAAAAATTGTCTTACATGGCACAGTGAACTAACTTACTTGGCAGCTGACCTAGCAATTAATTCACTATAGTCTTTCCACTTCATGTCAGCTGTGAACAGTAGCCCTAGAAAGCGCAATGAATCACGTTCCAAGAGATTAGCATCAGTCATGTTGATGAAAAGCAGAGAGTTGTCTCTCAGATGATTAATGGAGAGAAGTTTAGTTTTGAAGTTGTTAAAATTAAGAAGTCATTTTTTGCCCCAGTTATCGATGGACTGAAGGTTGTTGCGGACATCAACTACCATTTTAACCTTGTTAGACTGACCGGTCTCACTATTGAGACAGGAGTAAATAATTGTGTTGTCAGTGTAGATACCAAGCTGAGAGCTGATTTCATTGATACTTACACAAGAGATACCAGATTGACTTGCTGACCATTACTTTGTTATTGACTTAGTTTAAGTATGGGGCACACAGTGAGGATCAGACTACTCAAAAATAAGGTGCAATCATACTAACTAATAATTACCTCTCAGCAAGACTTTTTTGTTATTTATTAACATTAACTTAATTTTGGCACAAGGGCACAAATATGGGGCACCAAGTGAGGATCAAACTCAGTACCAAGTAGGAATGGTCAACCAGACTAGCTCACTAACAATTATCCCAACTCAAAATGTGTTTGTTATTTCTTAAGGTTAGCCTAATTTTGGTAAAAGGCTACAGATTTGCAGCATTTATTACTCAGAAGTAATTGTCAACCATGCTATCTCACTATCACCCAATGAAAAGACATCCTTGTTATTCCAATATTCTTAATTTTGGCACCAGGACATAAGTATGGGGCACTCAGTGAGAATCAAACTCATTGATCACAAGGTGAGATGCTCACTGATTCTTACTGGGGTAGTCACTGAGCACAAATGTTGCTATTTCCTTACTTTAGCTTAGTTTTGGTACAAGTTTGGTAGCTCAGCTTCAGTCACTTTCCCACTGCTGTAAAATTGATTCTCTGTGCATTTTCTATAAATACTTTCATGGTAATTATTTGGATGAGGTCTTTGCTTTATATTATTAAAAGACTCACATTAATTTTGTCCAGTGAACTGATGTTTCTGCCCCAATTAAGGATTATGTTGTTTTTTTTATTACCAACACTATTTTATTTAGTTTCTTGTAAATAGCTTATTTCATATTGTAAATGCACATTGGTGTTTAGATTTTTTAACTTGTTGTTTTATTCCCCTCCACCCAACACACAAAAATTGTACATATGCAGAATAGTTAGGACAAAATTCTGAGGTACTATGATGGATGTAGTAAGAATGGTTAGTAAGAATGTGTTCTTTTGGTGTTAGGAATATTGTGGTATCTTGGGGTCTCTGATTGTGGCTAGCTAAGTTTAATTATATGACAGAAGAAGACCATCCTTTTGCCATCCCCCCCACTTTTTTGGCCTTATGCCACATTTTTGTATTTTATTACAAAATAAATATCACTCTTTGCTATAGTACCTAGACTTTTTGAATTTAAGTACAGTACTAGACTGCCATAATGATCTCACAAATTTACAGTTGAGCTGACTAGATATTATTGTAAATTCTATGCTAACAATTTCATTTCTTGGACTTCTCACTTCGGAAACTCCCTTCCAACTCCATACTTTCCAGCCAACATTAATCTGCTAAAATTTAAATGCAATGTCAATTGCTATCTACTGTTCTCCTGATTATTCTTTCCACTCATTATTAAAATTTCTGTTCCTAATTCTTCCACATCCAGTAACCCCTTGTGTCTTAGTGGCTTTACTGCCTTTTATGGGGTGATACTGATTAAAAAACAGGTATAGTGTAGCCAATTTGATAAATATGTGAGTGATTGAAATTCTTAAAAAGATATGTCAGAAGAATTTGCCACTAGTGAAAATAGAGGAACTTAATAAGATGTTGATAAATCAAGGTCATGAGAGCTCTTCTCAGGGCTAAAATTGGAGCAACACAGTCTTCATAATTATGTTTTTGAACTTTATCAAATTGTTAATCATGCAGATTATGTGCTCTCTCCCAGAAACTGTAACTATGGTCTGCTCAACATTATTGCAGTATAAATTGCAGGTGGTCTCTGTGCTGGTACTTGTGCAAATTATAAAGTAATTCCATGACTTTTTCTTCAACACTTCATGAATCTATAATTTTTCCCCTCCTTGCTCAGGAGTTGATGTGCAGATGGTGCAATGTGTAATGGTTCAGAATGATGAATCAGAAAGCCGAGTTCAAATTCCAGTCAGGTTCATTACATTTACTTATGTGCAAATACACTTGGTAAATGTATGAATCGATCTCTTCTCTTCCTGATCATAGGTTAAATAGTAGAACTTGAATCTGGAAAAATCTTCGCTATTCTCAGAAGATTGTTAATACAATATTCCTTCACAAAAAAAGAATTATTTTTACAAACCAAGATATATTTCAGCTTTATAATCCACAAAGGGTTAATAAGCCATAAAAAAAAACAAATCAATCAAACAATCTATGCTCAGGACAAATATGCCAACATAATAAGTATTAAATATGTAAGTAAAAAAATAATTCTAAAGTATTTCACTATTTCACTAATCTTAAAGTGTATACACTTATAAGCAATAAAAAGCTGAGTAAATATTAAAGACCTTTTTAGCTTATGGCCATATCAGGTTGAAACAGTGATTCTCACCCAATCACTGAATTAAGCAACATTGAACCTAGTCAGTACCAAGATGGGTGACCGTTCAGGACATTATAAGCTTAGATATGCAGGTGGGGTAATGTATAAAGGCTCAGAATGAGAAATCAGAGAGACAAGATCAAATTCCAGTCAGGTTCATCATATTCACTTACGTTCAAATACTCTTGGGAAAAGTAAGAATCTACCTCTTCTCCCCCAACTATGGATTAATTAGTAGAACTTGTATCAGTAAAAATCACAATTATCTCCAAAAAAATTCTTACAATTTATAAAATTGTTTCTGACTTTAAATAACCTGTAATGGGTTGATAAGCCATAAAAAACAAATCAATCAATCAATCAATTTCTAAGATTTCCCTTACATTAAACAGAAAGAGCTACAGCATTTATGCTAAAAGATTATGTTTTAATTTTTGATAATGATGAAAAGCTTTTTCTCTTTCTTTTTTAATTTGTGCAGTGAAATATTTTCTAACTGAATTTCCTAAAATCAGAAATTCAAGTGCATCTCTGAAGATTTTGTTGGGGAAAAATTGGGATTTATGTAAGAAGCCATGACTATCAATGATGTCTGGGCTGATTCTATTGTTAGTAGCTTACACCCAATGACGGCAAAGATTATGAGTATCACCCCCTCCCCCCGCCATTTCTGCCACTGTCACTCCCATCTCTGCTTTCCCAATCATCATCTTCAACATTATCATGATGATGACCACCAATGACATTATTAGTGAATTCTTGAAAAATAAAAGAATGTTTTCCAGCAGTTCAAATATCGCACAAGCCAGACATTGCAATATAGAATCCTGATAAGAAAATGGTGCTAATAATAGAACTGAGAGTTTGCTGGAAGAAAAATATGGCTACTGCAGTATCCAGAAAAACAATGTGTTATGAAGATCTTGAAGAGATATACAAGGAATGGGGAGGAATAGCAGATTGTTTTAAAGAGAAAGTCAGATGCTGAAGCTAGACGAAAAGAAGGTGATAAGAATCAAAAGGATGGGAAGAAGTGTAGGAAGAGCTTCCTTTTGATTTTAACAGAAGCAATGTCTCTAAATAGTTTGAAGAATAATGATGACCAGAGTTCTGTGGACTTGTAGGAATGAAAGAAAATGACAGTACCCAATTTTGGGCATAACTTGATTGCTCTGACAGTACTTCAGTATTATCAACTTGTAAACTCTTTAGATATTTTGTAGTGTTTTTTTTTTTTAAGCAGCATTTCACTCCAAGCAAGGCGGAAAGCCACTAGCATGCAAGGGGTTACAGAGGATTTGGAGCGAGAGCAGATAGGAGTGATAGAGGAAAGAATGAGGAGAAGGATAGTGGATAAATCAAATCAACTAGAGATGTCGATTGACATTACATTTGAATAGTTGAAGATTATAGCTATCAGGGAAACAGGAAAAGGGAAGAGAGTTCCACAGCCGAGAGGTGTGAGATATGAAGCTATTGGAGTAGAAGAGGCGGCTACATTTAACAGTTTCAACAGTGAAAGGGTGAGAGCAGGATGCCAGCCTTATAGGATGTTTGAATTCATGAAGTCTGGGAACCAGCGCAAGCAGCACATCGGCGCAATTACCATGAAAGTATTTGTAAAAAAGACAGAGGAGACGACAGTACATCTGTGAGAGAGCCACTGCAGACATAATGCCAGATCAGGGCCAATTACATTGCATATCCGCATCTGGAGCCTATCAAGAACCCCGAGGCAAACAGAAGGGGCTCCAGATCATATATGGCAGCAATACTCCATGCAAGGGTGAATGGCTGATTTATAGTTTTGAAGGATCAATTCCGGGGAGAAAAATTTCCTGACGTGGCACAGGGAGTCAACTTTCCTTGTGGCGGACAAAGCAATTGACTCAATGTGAGACCGAGCAGCCACAGAGAGGTGCTCTCGAGAAGTTGAGCGTCAGACATTCTAATGGGGCATGGAAGGATCTCTGTGGTGATTAATAGAGAGCAGTTTTGTTTATGAGGCATTAAAGTTAACCAGCCAATTCATGCCCCAGTTCACAATCGATTGGAGGTCCTTTTTCAGACGAACAGCCAGGTTAGTTTTGTCAGCAACACTAGATTTGTTTTTGAGGCAGGAGTAAATTGTAGTGTCGTCCGTGTAGATGCCTACTTGGGAATCTATGGCATCAGGAAGACCATTGATGAAGATAAGGAACAGAGTAGGACCTAGGATGGAGCCTTGGGGAACACCTGCATTCATGGGATAGGAGCTGGAGGAGAATCCATTGAGAACGACTTTCAATTCACGCTTTGACTGCACTGATTGTATTAAGTCCAACCATCGAACTGTAATTCCATAACCCTGGAGCTTGGGAAGAAGGCCAACATGCCAAACCCTATCAAATGCTTTGGAGATGTCTAGAGCCATGGCACAAGCTTCTCTGTTATTTTGAAGAGCTTGGTAGACAATTTCAGTGATGGCCGCAAGCACATCAGCTGTAGATTAGGCAAAGCGGAAACCATATTTCTTGTCAGAGGGCAGATCATGGGATGTAAGGTGCTTAACCACTTCAGCATTGATTAAAGCTTTGAAGACTTTGCCAAAGAAAGGTAGGAGACTAATAGGACAGTAATTAGAAGGGTCAGTGGGGTCGCCAGAGTTCTTAAAGACAGGAACAATAGATGAGGACTTCCAGCAGTCTGGAAAACCAGATTCATTGAGACAGTAGTTATATAATTTGGAGAGGGTGGGCACCAGTTCAGGCACACATTTCTACAAGACAATGGCTGGTATCCCATCTCCACCACTAGCCTTGTGAGGGTTTAAATTAGAGATAATGCCCAATACCAATGACGGGGTTATGTGCAACCCGCTCAACAGGTCCTCAGTTCTAAGAGAGATATCGGATATGGGTACTCCAGAAGAGTCAAGTGTTGAAGTGAATGAAAATTTCTAAGCAAAGCATTCAGCCTTGTTAGCAGAGGAGGTCAGGACCTCAAACTTGTTGAACAACGGAGGTATAGAGGGTTTGCTATATTTAAGTACGCTCTTGCAGAGATGCCAATAATCCTTGGAGTCGAAATTGTGAAATGCAATATGTTCCTTCATTCGAGCAGCAAATAGTCACTTAGCTTCGTTGAGGACATGCTTACACTTGTTATGGGCAGAGGCAAAGAGACGTCTATTGCAGTCAGACACGTTGCTACGATATAGTTGAAAGAAGTGGTTCCTATGGGCAATGGTGGCTGAGAAAGCAGTGAACCAAGGGGAGGAGCACATTTTGACCTTATATTTCCTTGAGAGGATAAAAACATCAATTTCAGCTTTAACCCAGGAGGAGACCTCAGAAGAACATTCTTGAATGGGGAGCATAAAGACAACATCCCAGAGGACATCACGAAGGAATCCTAGTCAGCTCGTTGATAGCAGAACAAGGTTCTTGTGGTAGGTGGTTCTTTGCAGGGGGGTGGAATTGAAGATGTTGAGAGACACTACAGCATGACTGGAGTTACAAAGAGGGCAGAGCTGCGTGGCACGACAAGACTCAGGGATGGAGGTAAAAGATCGAGAAGAGAGGTATCCTTACTTTTTAGAAAAAAAATAACACATCAATATATATATTTTAATAATATAGAAAGGATAAA